>JAKMXC010000540.1:0-41573 GCA_025328345.1 Colletotrichum sp. SAR11_59 | reverse complement strand
CACTCCCTTCCCACCATTGTTCCCCTTCCTTCGATTCTCAATTGGTATCCCTTTTACCTTCAAGGGCCATTGGAACTCTGCTCCCCCGTTCCTCTCAACCGGCCATCAACACCAAGGCCCTATACCAACCAGTTGTTGCTGCGTCTCCTCCAGCAACACACCACCCCCAACAACCAGCCATGGCTACCACCACCTCGACGCCGGCGGCCAAGAACCCCGTCCTTCGCCGTACCGTCACTTCCACCACCACCGAAACCGACGCCTCGGTCCCTTCGACTGCCGTGGGTTCTCCTGCCGACTCTCCGCGCCCCTCCGCCTCCTCGACCTCCCTCTCTTCCCTGGCGTCCGAGGAGCCTGTCAAGAAGGCCAACTACTCCAAGCTGTACGACACCTACGGCAACGAGTTCACCCCTCCCGATTTCACCATCAAGGACATCCACAATGCCATCCCGAAGCACTGCTTCGAGCGCTCTGCCCTCAAGGGCTTCGCCTACATCGGCAGAGACATCCTCTGCCTCGCCACCACCTTCTACATCTTCCACAACTACGTGACCCCCGAGTACATTCCCTCCAAGGCCGCTCGCGTCGGTCTCTGGGGCTTGTACACCGTTCTCCAGGGTCTCTTCGGCACTGGCCTTTGGGTTATCGCCCACGAGTGCGGTCACCAGGCTTTCTCTCCCTCCAAGACGCTGAACCACTCCGTCGGCTGGGTCCTCCACTCGGCTCTTCTGGTCCCCTACTTCAGCTGGCAGATTTCCCACAGCAAGCACCACAAGGCCACTGGCCACATGGAGCGCGACATGGTCTTCGTCCCCCGCACTCGCGAGCAGCACGCTTCTCGCGCCGGTCGTATGGCTCACGAGCTTGCTGAGCTGACCGAGGAGACCCCCATCTTCACCTTCCTCATGCTTATCGCCCAGCAGCTCGTCGGCTGGCCCAACTACCTCATGACCAACGTCACTGGCCACAACTACCACGAGCGTCAGCGTGAGGGCCGCGGCAAGGGCAAGCACAACGGCTACGGCGGTGGCGTTAACCACTTCGACCCCGCTAGCCCCATCTTCGAGGCCAAGGATGCCAAGCTCATCATCATGTCCGACATTGGCCTTGCCATTACCATCAGCGCCCTCGTCTTCCTCGGCAACAAGTTCGGATGGTCCAACCTCTTGGTCTGGTACTTCATCCCCTACCTCTGGGTCAACCACTGGCTCGGTAAGTTTTTTAACATCGACTTCGATGCTTCTTTACCCATTGCTAACAATGCGCTTCGCAGTTGCCATCACCTTCCTCCAGCACACCGACCCCACCCTCCCTCACTACACCGGCGAGCAGTGGAACTTCGTTCGTGGAGCTGCTGCCACCATTGACCGCGAGATGGGATTCATCGGCCGCCACCTTCTCCACGGCATTATCGAGACCCACGTCCTCCACCACTACATCAGCACCATCCCCTTCTACAACGCCGATGAGGCTTCCGAGGCCATCAAGCCCGTCATGGGCAAGCACTACCGCTCCGACGTCAAGGACGGCCCGGTTGGTTTCATCAAGGCTCTTTACAAGTCCGCTCGCATGTGCCAGTGGGTCGAGCCCAGTGCTGAGGCTCAGGGCGAGGGCAAGGGCGTTCTGTTCTTCCGCAACCACAACGGCCTTGGCACTCCCCCCATCAAGGGCGAGGTTTCATGAATGCAGGCGCTGGATAGGTAAAAAGATGATAATCGTGTCATTCCAAGAGCCGGTCCCGGGTGGCCTCCTCTTCTCATAGTCCTTTTCGGGCGGGAGCGATCCTGGTAGTTACCCAGCCGGGCCCCGGGCCCGACAGTCACGTCTCGTTAATGTGCGATCTTCCCAGTCGCCGTGGTAATGTCGAGACCGGGACGTCGTCGTCAGACGTGGTCGAGCAAAAACGGTGCAGAAGCGATGATTTTGAACCTCGCAAGGCGTTAGCATGGTTATACCGGTCCGAATGGATAGACCCTAGAGACAGAGAGATCTAGCAGTAGAAGAAGCATAGAAAGGCTGCATCCGGGCATTCCGGCAAAGTACTCGTGCAAGACAACGTGACGTGATACCACGGCGCTCCATACTGACCAACAAATGGCATACGATTCGCAGGTGCGTTCCTTGTCGCCCTTCGACTCCCCGGCGGGACTCAGTAGGGACAGCACCGCTGTTCGCCCCGTGGTTGCGAGAGATGTGGTAGAGGTCACGCGAGATGAAGCTTGGACAAGAATGCGGGCTTCTTGATCCTGATCCTGATCGTGGAGAACAAGATGCGGGGGGAAACAAGCGAGCCCATGGACCAATGGCTGTTCACCTGATGCTAACCCGCTGGTTGGCCTTGGGTACAGGGTGTTAGTGCCACGGCTTGGGCCTCTGGGTTCTGCTAACCGAAATGACCTTGGTCCGGGAAACAGCTCCCGTCCGAGGTGGCCGGGGTATGCTCCGGCCAGGGGCTACCTTGATGTAAGCTCAGTCCGTACGGAGGAGAGAGACGATATAGGGAGAAAACTTGAATGGAGTTGGCTCTTGACAGATGTTGTCATTTGGAGCAAGACAAGTTTTCTCCTTCGGCCGTTTCCTGGGGGTGTAGAAACTGTCGCAGCGAATAGCGTGCAAGATGACTGGTTACGAAGTACAGACTGACGAAGACGGTGCTGACAGACGCCTGGGCAAGACCACAGATTGGACAAGAAGAAAAAATCGTTCGATTTGTACGAGTTCAGAAGAGACATATTTGGTGGTTGTGGAATAGTCGTGACCGTTTTGGTGGAGAGCGTTCTGGACCGACGCGTGAGACGGGCGGGCCGCTTGCGGACGTGGTGTTCTGGGCCGTGATGTTTTCGGAGTCGCGGGGCCACGTTGGCAGGGTCGAGATTGCGACGAGAGCGTGGTCTGGGCAACGGTCAGGCGCAACGGCTTCGTGGTTGCACAAGACACGTTTTCGACACGAATTGTGGATGGGTTGGTTGGTGATGGATTCGGGAAAGGATGGATGCGGGCTGTGGCTGGGACCCTTGGTGATTCTGTCAGCTGGATACCGGGGGGTTCGTAGCCTCATTGGGACGAGCTGGAGGCCAGAATTGGGTTCGAGGGCTGGCAGAGGGGACCCGTGATGCCTGAATTCGGACGTGGGTTTGCTCTGTTCCGTACGAGGCCCAATGACCGGGTTACCACGCTCACCGGCCCGAGGGGTGGGTGTGTCTCTCATCAGGTATCTGTCGAGCGGCGTTGTGGAGTATCTGCTGGGGTAGAGTGGCATCTGGGCTTGATGTTGTCGATGGCACTTGCCTCGATGTCGACTCTTTTGGGGTTCTGGCGTCGGGCCGACGATGGGAGCTGCTTGCTATGGAGCTCGGCGTACCTCTGGTAGGTCATAGTCAAGCGAAGATGCTTGCTGTTTGACAGATCACACAGAAGGTTGCAATGACAAGCCGAGTTAGATCCCTAGATGGCAAGAACACCAACGCTTGGGCATTGGAGCCGCCTCTGACGTGCAGAGGGAGCAGAAGATGCTGGCCATCAAAGCTAATAGGGTTTCCCGGCCGAAGTAGATCAGCATCGCGCGTCGATGCTCGCAACCGCGTCGTCGACTCACGCGGCCGTACGCCAGTATTTGGAACAGAAGTCTCAGGAGCCCCGGAAGGCTTTGCCTAGATCTCTGAGTACCCACGACAGACATGTTTGCTCGACAGAGACCACCTCGAAAACATTTCAGGGTGTCGTGTAATTTCAAAAGCGAAGTAGACCAGTCTCAGTGCAGAGAGAAAAGTTTTCTAGGCCATCTGTCTCGTGAGAAGGTTGCCGGGCTAAGCGGAGTGGTCTCCGGACGGCAGACCAAGGTTTGAACAGCAATGTGATATCACCTCTAGCGGCGGACGTGGCCCGTTGGTCGGAGGGCTTCTCCATCACGGCAGTTGCGAAAAGGCCCGAGAGGAGCAGAGTCGTCAAGTCGTTCGTCAAGTCGTAACAATCTGGAGGGTCTTTTTGCCAAGGCCTAGTAGCACATGGGCATCGCGCGGCAACTTCCAGAGAATATCGATGAATGCGGAAGTATCAGTTGTAAAAAGCGCATGGTATTTGAGCTGTAGGTGAGTTTTCTGAAGGATGCGCTTTACTTGCGAGGGAAGAAGCTACGGTTGAGATGCCGACGTTCCATATGGGTCTTTGAATGAGAGAGTCAGGTTCTCGGAGGACTTGAAAGAATGCCATGCGTTTTGTTGCAAAGAACCATGGGATATCGACTTCCGCATGCAGGAGTTTCGTCTGCCAGTCCCACTGGAAATCTCATGCGCAACTAAGGTAGTCCACGCGAGATGACCGGACCCTCGACCGGCTCGCCTTTGGAGGACGAAGAGGCTCCACGTGTATCCGGGCGATCCTCGTTTTGTGCAAGTTTCGAGAGAAAGAGTGAAAGCGTGCCGTCGGCGTGGTGGCAAGTTGCGACGCACGTCGAGGGACCCAGGTCTTTGGGCCCTGGTGCTAAGGGCCGTCTAGTGTGCCCGTGGTGCCCTCTGTCCGGAAAGATGGTGTGCTTCCGGGCGCTTGGGTTGGTCCCAGATTGTCGGTAGTTATGGCTCGGCTCATAGATCTTGAGGCGCGTGTTATGCCATGATTTGGTTTAGCTCTGTCAAGATCGTGGGTTAGCCTACCTGCCGAGCAGAACGAGGTTGGACTCGGCTTCGGCTCTCGGCCTCCAGATCTTGAGAACAATACACTAGAGCTGTTGAATACAATCTTGGTTGATGATTACGTGGATGGTTGTGCCGGGGGACATTGTGGGGTGCGTCAACAAAGAGGGGTGCGAGTTCGTCTTGGACGGGTTAGACTGGGCCTTGTCAAGAGTTCTCAGTCAAAGCCGTCTCAGTGAATGAGCCCCCGAATGTCTCTGCCTTTTCCAAAGAGACTCGTCCAGACCGAAGCCTACGTCATTCTCCGCTTTGGGTCAACCACGCCGAAACCACGTGTTTGGTGCAAATCACACACGCAACGAACGTCTGTGTCGAAAGGGGGATCTTCAGGAACATCTCGTGAGTGTGGTTACACAGCCGTGCATACCGGGTTGCTGGGATATGTAGGTGTCATAGGTAGTATGCCGTATTGATTCAGCAAAAAGTTGTCTAATCACGCAACGGTAACCTCGATAGCTTCCGTCTCAAACTCGCCCGAGAGAACGCCATCACCGAATTGTAGCTTCATGAGAGTATCCTTGCTAAGCTTATCCACCGTCGTGGGCCACACAGTCTGCCACGTCCCCTTGGCCGCCACCCGCGGCTTCTTGCCGAGCCTGTCAAACGGCAGCACGGTTTCGCGCAGAATGACTTCGTTCTCCGTGGTGTCGCCCGGTTGGAGGGTGACCATGTCCTCGTCGCGGGGTGGCATGACCCGCTTCAGCGCGATGGTGTCGATTTCGAGCGGGGCGTCTGCGCCGTCCGGTGTGACGGACAGGACTCCGAGTTGGAGGGCTAGAGGGTCGAGGGGCGTGGCCCAGCGCAGGATCGTGAGGGGTGCGTTGTGGTCGTTGGTGACAGAGAAGGTGACTGTGGGAGGGGAGGTTGAGGATTGACGAATGCGGATGCTGAGCTTGGATAGCGCGTTGTTCTTGGTTTCCTCGGACATGTTGGATTGTGTGTCTCGGGAGGATCCGTGGTTGTAGGTGAGGACGAGGAAGAGAACGATCAGAATGAAGACTATGGGGCGAAAGAGGAGGCGGATTGATGAGGTGCTCATCGAGCTTGGTTTGTGATGAATGGCAGAGTGTTGAAGTCGAGAAGGTGAGGAATGAGTGTTGCGGCCGAGGGGTTGGGTGGTTCACGATGATGCGGTAGACCGCGCCTGCAGATATTGGCAGCTAGGAGGAGCAAAGTCAGGCAGAAGGTGCTGGACGGAACGGCTGCCCAAGACGGCAAGCGTGATGGAAGATGCCGGATGACGTCAAGCGATTGGATGCGGTCTTTGTACGGCTGGAAAATGTCGGTTTGCCGTGAGGGCATCCAACGTGGTGGGCAGAAACGAACCGGCGAAGCAGGCCGGGCGCACTAACCTGGAAGAAGCAGGCGGCCGTGGTTGTGGAATGCTGCGCGGACTGAGCCACGCGATGCTAGTCCACGATTGCGACGGGTTCGATCCAAACTGCTGGGATACTTGGGAAACGACACGATGTTTGTGATTTGATGGAGTTGTCAGTGGCGCGTCGTACGTACGGAGTAGGAGATGTCGACCGATGTGCGCTACGTTGGCGCGTGGGAAACGATTACAAGTTGAATATCAAACAATTTCGGCATCTGCTGCTCTGTCGCCGCTTGACTTGGATTGCGTGTCGACGGGAAACCCCGCACTCTGCAGCGCCGGACGAGCCTACATGCATGCCGGCAGGCTGCCTGCTGTATGCTTATTGAAGAAGTTGCAGTTGAGCAGACGGCCCGGGCTGCAGACCCGATACGGCGCTAGAATGCAGCCACCATCCAAGGTGCTTCGATGGCCCGCTGGTCCTGCATAAACAACAGCGTGGCGCGTGCACCAAAGAGGAAGGTCGACTAAGGTAGTGGCCGTCCGCGATCGTGACTGGTGGATTTCTGGCCCGGAGCCACGGCGCCGGACCTGACCCACATGGCTCCGGTCTCCTCCCGGGCCTCATCGGAGGAGGGCCGAGACACGTTCCGTGTCTTACCAACTGGTACCAATAAAAAAATATCGTATGAGTTTGCCAAGCCAGTGAGACGGCTAGACCAAATTGCAGACGAAAGTCGTCACTCCCGAAAACCGGTATCCTGGAACCCCGAGAGAAAGGACTGTTCGAGTGCTCCGTTCCAGGCGACATGTTTCAATAATGCGTGGCCGTTCATTGTCGCCGTGTAAAGAACCATGTCTCGCGCCCACCCAGAACAAACTCACCCCTACGCCTGTCTCATAGACAGCCCTTGTTCTTGAGACTTCGCAGCAGGGCTTGGTGGTATTGGCGTAGCGGAAGGGGCTACCAGGCCCCGCGCCTCTGGGGCCCGTTTCTTTATGGCCTGTATGTTCGGATACCGCATGCGGTCAGAGTGGGTCCTTGAGGGACCCCCGACGGGGCCTACGGCGGCTGTTCGGCGGAGCAACTGGCTCTGCAGATCTTCCTCTCTTGCGGAGGACGGCAGTTTCTGAAGCTCGTGGCTCTCTCATGGACCGCACCCACCAGCCAGGTACGAATGCCTGTGATCTTCAGGGACGACACTGTCCGTTGACATGATCATCGCCGTCCACGCGCATTGTACACGACGGCCGCTGAAGACAGAGGCCAAGCAGAATCTGGGTCTAGTGGCTTTTCTGAGAGGCGTCCGCCCTCTCAATGAAGCATCCGCATCTGTTGTTTGTGGCTTACCTGTGCTGTCTTTCCCTTCCACTGGAACCGTAGTCTTCTGGCTTGAAAGCCAAGGCCGGGCGCCTTTGCCGACTTTTGGGCCCTGTTCCATCGTTTACGGTATCCTCTACGACGGTTTGCGTCGTCCTCTTCCCTACTTCCCAAGTACACTACACACCACGAACGGGATCTTCCTTCCAGTCCCCTGTAGATCTCTGTCGACACCCCACGTCGAGTTCTAGCTCGTCCATGGCAGACGCCTTCCGTCTCCACGTACTCGTCTCCGGCTGCCGGGCTGGCCAGAGCGCCTTTTTCCGACGCCTTCTCTGTCTAGCCGCTTGAGCACTCACTTGAGCCTCCAGACTGAAGCCCTTGACCAGTTTCTGGTGGCTTGAGTCCCGATGTGCTCCATCTTTGTCGTCTGCATTGAGCGGCAGCTCCTCACGCTCAGCTGCAGTATCTGAAGTGCGAAGATGCGTTGGATCAATTCGATATAAGAACAAGATGCATTCCAGCCTCTCGACAACTTCTCTTTTGGACCATCACACTCAACTCCAACAACACTCTCAACTCTTCGACTCTCGACGCCTCAACAACCGCCGATTTCAACAGTCAAGATGAAGTCCTTCGCCGCTCTTGCCCTCTTCGATGCTCTGGTCGCCGCCGGCCCTATCAACAACCAGAACAACACCCCCTCATCAACCATCACGACCAACCTTACCCACGAGCCCGATACCACCACCGCCCAACTGAGTATCACCAACACTGGCAATGAGACTTTGAGGTGCTTTGTCCCCGGAAGTATCCTGGACGACGCCCCGGTTGAAAAGGTGGTCGTCTCCGCCAACGGTGAGTTTCCTCTCTCATGCTACACATGATCTGAGACTAAGACATAAACAGGCGAGCGAGTTCCTTTCGAGGGTGTCCGCCTCCGCATCGCGCCTCCCAGCATGATCACCAACGAGTCCTACATGGTTATTGAGCCCCAGCAAACTGTCGAACGCACCATCGACATCGCCGAGTTGCACGATCTGAGCTCGGGCGGTGACTTCAACGTCACCGCCAAGGGCGGCATGCGGTGCACAACGGGCGACTCCACCAACCTCACCAACTGGGTGCCCTTCAAGTCCAACACCCTCCACATCAAGGACATCAACGGCACCCAGGCCGCCATCACCCGCCGCGACTTCCACGCCGAGGCCAAGCGCGTCGCCGTCCAGGCCGGCTGCACCTCCGCCCAGAGCACCGCCGTCAACAACGCCCTCACTCACTGCACCAACCTCGCCAAGGACGCCGCCCGCGCCGTGATGCTCGACGACAAGAAGACCATGGAGTTCTTCAAGACCACCGACCAGGCCACCAGACGCAACATCAGCATCGCCTTCAGCAAGGTCTCCAACGAGTGCGGCACGCGCCTCGCGGCTAACAAGGGCACCGCGCTTGCTGTCGCCAACCCCGTCTCCAAGCTCTACTGCACCGACGTCTACAGCTCTTGCAGACCCGGCGTCCTGGCGTACACCCTCCCCTCGCAGAACTACATGGTCAACTGCCCGCTGTACTTCAGCGCTCTGCCCTCGCTCACTTCCACCTGCCACGCTCAGGATCAGGTATGTGCCTCTCTATCACACTCTCTCTAAAGCCATGTCACTAACAGCCTCACCAGTCTACCACTACTCTTCACGAGATGACTCACCTGACCTTCATCAAGGGCACTCTTGACTGGGGCGTCTACGGCTACACCGGCATCAAGGCGCTCACTGCCGCGCAGAACTACAACCACGCCGACACCTACTGCCTCTTTGCCAACTCTGTCAACATTGGCAAGACTTGCTAAGCGCAGAACGCATCTGGCGACGAGGGGTCTGATCGAGTGTTGAGAGTGTTGCTTGGAGTTTTCCTTTGTACAAAAACCAAAACGATCGTTCGATTGTCTATATTGACATTGCCGACTACGCCAGGGGCCGAATATTTGCCCTGTACATAGGCGGGCGGATCTAATCAGTAATATTTAGTTAGACTTGATGGGGGCCGAGAACTTTTCTCTTGGCACGCCCGATAGACATTTCACCTTTAGAGATAGAAGAACATAAAAATCATCTACCCTGACACGGTCCGAGTCTTTTTGGTGCACCTGGTGACTTGCACTTGAACATTCCAACCGCAATTCAAGCGATTCAGCCCTCGAAAGCTCATCCACACGGATCTCGTTGCCGATCAAGGGGGCGGCAATTGTGAATCGAAGCTTGTGACGAACAAGAGCAGTATGCTTTAACGATGTTCGTGGCGCTTGCTGGAGGTTGAGGCATGCATGGCTGCATGCAAGCCATCAGCCGTAATGTTCAAGGGCGGAGCAAAACCGCCGCCGTTGGAGCTTTCTCAGTGTCAATATTTCCACGATGGCGCGCTGCGGCATTCGGAGGCATTCTCTGTAACCGGAAAGCTCGTTTTTATTGCGAGCAAGATACCTTCCAACCGGGACCCATCGCGCAATGAATTTTTGATATTCGAGCGGGCCGGAGCTACGGGGACTTGCTCGGCGGAAATCACTTCACGTGCGCGCGGGCTGCGGGCACCGCGACGAGAGAGGTCTGAAATAACGTCGTATCGATCCCGGTCCTGGCGACGTGGGGGGGCTGGGGGGCCGGGTCGGAAGATGGCCCTGAACCTGAGATGGATCACTGTCTTTTCTGGTGAGGGAGGTGGTGATTCAATCACACACTGTTGCCCCGCTGGCGTTTGGTGGACCAGGTTGTTCCGGCGACCTCGCTCTCGGGCCCAACGGCGGAGAACGGCAGACGAGGGTTGAGTGAAGTGGGCTGGTGAGTGCCGCGTACCCCATTGCGTGCTTCAACTTGAGGTGGTCGTACAAGCTCACATTACCTCTGTGGGTGATAATGCAAACCGTCGAGCCACAGGAAAGAGCATTGTACGATGGCGGCGAGCGAGAGCAGACATTCTGATTAAATGAGGCGCCAGACATGTCGTCGACTGGTGCATCTGCATGATACATTGGAGGCTGCAGGAGTCAAAGTCTACCGAGTCACGCGCGAGAGGGTTTGCACTTGCACCGCGTCTGCGTCGTCTGTGGTTTGCGTGTGGCCGCGGGCGCAGACGAACAGGCGTGGAAAAGTTTGCTGGAAGGTTCCGTGTGGGAGGCGGCTTGCGGAACACACAGACTTTTGTTGACGGGGACAGGAGAGTTTGGGCATCGTGCGACGATCTCGCAGTCAATCTGAGGGGGAGCGGTCCGAAGTACACTATGGCTACCGCAACATGGCTTTGCTGTTGTTGTTGATAAAGTCCAAAAAAGGTTGCGCGACGGGGTGGGATGTAAGGGATATCAGACGAGCGGACGAGAGGGAGGGAATATCCGTCGCCGTCCGAATGTGTGAAAGAGCACGACGGGAAGAAGCCAAGAAGAGTTGTGGTAGCATTGCACCACTTGGAAGTAGGGAGACGGCAATGCGTCATGTCTGGGATGTCTCGTCTTGTCACTTGTCAGGTTCCTGAAGAAAGGGAAGATTGGGAGACTCGGACAGTGGATCGAATGTTGTGCTTGCACCCGTTGAACGGTACCTTGCTTGAGATCAAACGCTAGAAGAAAGGTTTGTTTTGGCCGGGGTTCAGTTGTGATGCCGTGTCTTGCGTGTTTGCATGTCTGAGTGAGGCGCTGTATCCGTACTCGTAAGGCGAGTCTGAGTCTGAGTCTCTTTGGAGATGGAAGGCGAGGAAAGGCTGGGGAGGTGAATGCGATGTGAGGTGATGTACGGATACATAGCCCGTACAGGCAAACAGGTATCAGGGGGTGGCGAGAGCTGGTGAACTCGAATTCAAGCTCGGGTTAGATGACTAAGGCGGATGACACAGTATGATAGGCGGCTTCCCGCTGCCGCTCCCCCCCTCCATCTTGATCCCGTCCGTCAAATTCAACCTGGCGGCTGCGGGTTAGGCTAATGTCGCGGACCAGTGACGAACGAGCTGCAGGAACAGCCGGCATGACGACCAATCTAGGGACTAGGCGACAGCGTCCGTCATCTTCCTAGCTGAGGCCACTGTGTCTGATCATCTCACGCCAATTGACGCAATCGCGCCTCGATCAGCGATGCGGTTGACGAGGGCGAGGGATAGTCGGGATGGGCGTTGGCACTGACAGAGTTGGCCAAAGATCCGCTGCAGGATCGAGGATACCGAGCCGAGTACTCTGTAGACGCTGGAGAGCAGACAGAAGATGATGCAGCTGGCCAGGTTGTGGATGGCCTCCGATTTGCCGGGCTAGCGTCCACACGCGTGTGGATGAAGAACCCACTTGCTCTCTCAACCCAGACAGATACAGGTTGAACTCAGACTGCCAGTCTCGGGGTCGGGGAGGCCAGTTCGGACTGGGTTCCAGGAGTTCTCCGTCTGCGCGGCGTGTGGTGCTTGCTGGCCGTACCGAGTGGGGTGCGCGAGAGAGAGAGTGAGAGAGAGAGAGAGAGAGAGAGAGAGAGAGAGAGAGAGAGAGAGAGAGAGTCGAACGTGTTGAACATTCTCTGGCTCTGGAACATTGAACCTTGCGACACCGGCCGCTAGGTAACTCGGAGTCTCTGCTCAGCCAGTGGTCTGGGACATTCCAGCCAAGCCCAGAGAAGGATAGGTAGGGGGGGCTGGCTTTAAGGGTTCGGGAGCCGGAGCCCTAACAAGACCCTGAATCTGGAAATTTGGACTTGTCGACCTTTCTTCATGTGTGTGTTTGCTTGGCCGCGAGGTGTTGCCGAGTCTGTTGATGTCGTTGAATGTGTGTGCATGATGACTGATATCATGATTGACGTCTTCATACCCGCACATCACCCCATCTCCAGTGTTCAAGTGGTGGACTTTTTGGTTTTTGGGGTTAGTCGTCAGCAGCAGCAGCAGCAGCAGCAGCAGGAGGGAGAGTGATGGGCAAAATACCCCGCGATTTTAGTTTGCCACAGTTTGAGGATCCCAAGGGGCTCCCAGAATGCGATGGGCTGGCTGTCCGGTGGGCGGTGGGTGTCCTATGCCTGTGGCCGTCTCCTCCCTTTCGAAACTGGGGGAGCAACGCCTCCCTCTGACTGGCTGGCTGGCCGATAGCGGGTGGGGTTCGCTTGACGGGAATGGTGGGGCTCGACGGTGTGCCTCCGTAAAAAGACTGTACGTGAGGCAACCGTAACAAACAGTTTACGTACTGTACGGTCAGGCCCCTGCGCCTTCCAGTGTGTTTCCTCTTCCCCTGAGGTGCCCACAGTTCCCTTCGGCCCCCCCTTCCAGACCTGATCCCGTGCAGCCGTGGTGTGGTACGAGGCGTCGAGGCCCGCCGGTGCTAACTGCTTCCCTTGCCTTCCACCACCACAAGGCACACGCCAGAGCAAAGCCACGCCTCCAGCAGCAACAGCAACAGCAACAGCAGCAGCAACTGCCCAGATGCAGACCCAGCCGTCCTGTCCACCTCAGTCCAGTCGCTTATTGGGGTGCCACCAAGGTATCTTTCCGCCTTTTTCACCGCCAAAAGCTACTTGCCCACAACAACCAAGAAACCACCCGGTCGACACACTGCGGCAACCACCCTGTGGCACCTCACCTGCTCTGCTCACTCACTCAGTGCGGGCTGAGGTACCTTACCTACCTAGGTACCTACCTACCACCATCCAGCTTGGGGCTGGCTGACTGCTGAACAGTGAACTGACTGTGGGCGGCTTGTGATTCAGCCAAAAAAAAAAAAAAAGCGAAAAAAACCACAGAGCTGACAAGGCCCGGCGCAAAAAAAAAAAAGAAGAGGCAGTAACCCAGCAAGTAGCATTCAAACCCTCCCTCTTTCCGAGGAAACCACCACTTCCACCCAGACCCAGACTCAGACTCAGGTCCTTCCCGCCCTCCCGCACTCTCTTCTGCAACCTTCAACCTCCCCTCTCCGAACACTTCAAGGTGCATTTCTTCCATCGCCAGCATCATCTTTTGATCCATCCGAATACATATCCCACCCCACAGCGGCCCATCTGCGTCTGCTGTCTGTGTCTGTATTCGCCGTACCTGTGCCTGGGCCCGATTTAGTTCGCTAGCCCAACCAACCCACCTTCACATGGTCCACGGCCTCCGCTGCCCTCGAACCATCATCGCCAGCGTCACCACCACGGCCACAATCACCGCTCCCACCGCCTATACCACTGCTCCTATGTCTCGCCTGCATCTCGACAACGACTGGGAAGCGTTGATGTAAGTCCCTCCCGCATCACGACAAATCGACCATGCTGCGACGCCCGCCTCGTGAAGGGAGGCGCGGCGCCAACCAGCGCACCTACCTGCTTGCTCTAGCAGTCCTCGTCATCTCCTGCATCCCCCTCGCCGATGCCCAACAACAGCCCATCGACGCCCTCCCGAGAGTCCAACAGCCTGCCCCCGGGAGCAGCCAACATGAGGCCATACACGACATAAACCCCGAAGCAGCCCGCAACTGGGCTGCCACTCTTGAGGCCGACAATGCTGCCGTGTCTCAACGACGCAAGAAGACCGTCACGTCTTCCAAAGAACAACTCAACAACCGTCGGAACACACCCGAATCTATAATCATTCCTAACGATGCGAGCGCCGTCGCAACTTTGGCTCCGGCTCAGTCCGTGAGAGCACCATCTCCTTCTGGACATCGACCCATTGTGTCCCGTGTTGCCGGGGCCAACGGGATCTCTACGCAGCACCATGCGCGGAGTCTGAAGGACTGGGAAGTAGAAGACTTTGTCCTCTTGGCGACCGTCGATGGACACCTCTATGCCAGCGACCGCTTCACTGCCCGCGAGCGTTGGCACCTCGAGGTCGACCAGTCCATGGTCGAAACAAAACACTTCCGCCTCAACGCGTCCGAACTCGATGACGACTACAACTTCATCGACCACTACGTCTGGGCCATTGAGCCAAACCGCGACGGAGATATTTATTACTGGGTCCCCGGTGCCAGCGAGCCCAGGCTGTTGTCCACCGGCTTGACCATGAAGCAGATGGTCGACGAGGGCGCGTCTGCCCTCGACAACCCGCCCATCGTCTACACCGGCACAAAGAAGACGACAATGATAACCCTCGACGCTGCCACCGGCAGAGTACTGAAGTGGTTCGGATCTGGCGGCTCGCACGTTAACGAGGCCGAGAGCTGCCTGCGCCCCAACGCGTTGTACGACCAAAACAACGAGGAGTGCAGCTCCACAGGCACAATCACGCTCGGCCGCACCGAGTACGAGGTCGGCATCGCTCGGAAAGACGGCCGACAGATTGCGTCTCTAAAGTATTTCGACTGGACCCCCAACACCAACGACTGGGACCTGTTGAATCAATACCATCAGTCCATCGACAATCGTTATCATACCACTAGACACGATGGCCGAGTCTACGGTCTCGACTACAACCGAGACAATTTTGAACATGACCGACCCGAGGAGGGATTGTTCTGCAGCGAAAAGTTCCCCGCCCCAGTAGTCAAGGTCTTTGATGTCTGTCGGCCGTGGGGAGTGCTTCCCGAGAGCAACCCCGACCTGATCGTCCTCCCACAGCCCGTTCCACCGGCTAAAGACGAGTCCATCGCTCGCGTCAGAAACCAGCGAATTTTTGTAAACCAGACCGAAACAGGAAACTGGTATGCCCTTTCAGGCCGTTCATATCCTCTCATGGTGCTTGCTCCCACAGCCAAGACTTCGGAGCCCGACTGGCTCCAGCTCGGCCACCCATGGGAGAAGATGAACGAGACCCAGCGAATCAGGGCCATGATTGGAACCCACAACATGGATGCCGTCCACAAAGGCAAGATCTACCAAACCCCTAGTTTGCCCGGTCGGCAAGATGTCATCGACGTGGACCCCGAGAACGACTCGGCGCTGCCTGTGCCCACGTCTCAGCCAGACGAAGAGTATGAACCTGTTGAAACGACGATCGTGAACAAGGTCAAACAAATCCCGCAGCAAGTGTCCAACAGCTTCATCGACTTCTTCTCCAACCCCATCTTCATCCTTCTCGTCGCTTCTCTCTTATTCCTCTACCAGAAGGACTTGCGTCGCTGGTACAAGGCCAAGACAACGAAATGGTACAAGTGGGAGGAGACCACAGACACCGAGGACAATGGCGACACCGTGACGCCAGAGCACACGGTTCATGACCAGGTCCTGCCGCCCACGACTGCGGAGAACATTCCCAAGATCGAGGAGCCCGCCCCTGAACCCAAGGTCGAAGAGGCCCCTGTTGACAAGGCAGAGGCCGAGGCACCCGCCACGGCCCGTGAGGCACCACCCCCACAACCTGACAGGTCGGGGGCCTCGACCCCCAAGCCAACCGCCGCCCCCAGCGACCAATCGTTGACACCGCCAGAGCCTGGAACCCCTGAAGTTAAGAAGAAGAAGCCGGCTCACCGCGGTCGACGGGGTGGCACTAAGCACCGCAAGGGCAAAAAGCGGGAAGAAGCATCACAGTCCCGCGATGATGACCCACCGCAGTCTGTGGAAGACGCCGTCAACAAGGCCAAGAAGCTGGGAGGTCAGGTGACCCAATTGGAGCCCGATGTTGTTACAGTCACGAACGACATGCAAGCGGTTTCTGGCCCGATCATTCGTATGGGAAATATCGAGGTCGACACCGACAATCAGCTTGGCACTGGCAGCAACGGTACTCTTGTCTTCGCTGGCAAGTTTGACGGACGTGAGGTTGCTGTGAAGCGCATGTTGATTCAGTTCTACGATATCGCCTCCCAGGAAACCAGGCTGCTGAGGGAAAGTGACGACCATCCCAATGTCATTCGTTACTACGCTCAGCAAGTCAGAGACGGTTTCTTGTACATTGCCCTTGAGCGATGCGCTGCATCCCTCGCTGATGTCGTCGAGAAGCCCCATCACTTTGGAAAGCTGGCACAAGCTGGCAAGGCCGACATTCCCGGTGTTTTGTACCAAATCACAAACGGAATCAACCACTTGCACCAGCTTCGCATCGTTCACCGCGACCTGAAGCCCCAGAACATTCTGGTCAACGTCGACAAGCACGGCAAGCCCCGCCTTCTGGTTTCCGACTTTGGTCTTTGCAAGAAGCTGGAGGGAGGCCAGTCGTCGTTTGGCGCAACCACCGGACGCGCTGCCGGTACCTCTGGTTGGCGAGCCCCGGAATTGTTGCTGGATGACGATGCGAACCACACCGCCATGGTTGACAGCATCAATAGTGGCTCTGGCTCGATTCTCGTTGGCTCCGACATGGTTTCTGGACGTCGCGCAACCCGCTCCATCGATATCTTCAGCTTGGGCCTGGTCTTCTTCTACGTCCTGACCAATGGTCTGCATCCCTTTGACTGTGGCGACCGTTACATGAGAGAGGTCAATATTCGCAAGGGCAACTTCAACCTCTCGCCGTTGGATTCGCTCGGTGATGTTGCTCCTGAAGCCAAGCATCTCATAGGCTGGATGTTGAATGCGGAGCCCAAAGAACGCCCAACGGCTCGCGAAGTCTTGGCTCACCCCTTCTTCTGGCCCGCCAAGAAACGTCTTGCATTCCTCTGCGATGTGTCCGACTCTTTTGAGAAGGAGCCCAGAGACCCCCCGAGCGGACCGTTGCAGAAGATGGAGGAATATGCGCCAGAAATCACTAAGGGTGATTTCCTCCGCCAGTTACCGCGTGAGTTTGTCGACTCTCTGGGCAAACAACGTAAATACACGGGTTCGAAGATGCTTGATCTGTTGCGCGCCCTGCGCAACAAGAAGAACCACTACGAGGACATGTCGGATTCGTTGAAAAAGGCTGTTGGCTCATTGCCGGATGGGTATCTGTCGTTCTGGGGCGTACGGTTTCCTCGTCTGCTTATTGACTGCTGGGAGCTTATTTGGACCGTTGAATGGGACCAATCTGATAGGTTTAAGGAGTATTATGAGCCACAGGGTCTCTAAAGTCTTTTAAAATTGAAGCGTTCTGTTTTCTCTTTGACCTCGTCTTCTGCTGCCTTTGCATGTGCCTAAGTATGTATTGGCCGTTATGTCTGACTCGCTTTCATCGCATCAGTGAAGACCTATTTGATGTGCACACTTGACTAGTCCGCCCATGCTACACCTCACATGGAGACGCTTAGCCAAAGCCAGGAGCTGTAGCATCAACAAGTAAAGCACAATCACTAGATCTTGAAGTTGGTGCAAGCTTGCTTTTAGAGTACTAATATAAATGCCGTTTGATTCGTTTCTAAACAAAAGAGTTTAAGAGTCCTGGATCCAGAACTCGACATGCCTGCCAGAGGCACTAGATTGTATTGTTGCCGCATGTATTTCTCGTAGTCAATCTGAGATCAAAAGCCAATGTCGTTCCGTCCTTTACATCAAGTGAGCCTTGGTTCCGCCGCCGAATCGGTTGGTAGCGAGGGTGCGTCCGCAGCGCATGCAGTTGTGGCGGACGTTCTTGAAGGGCTTCATGGAGTAGGGGATGAACACGCCAACGCCGGTGGTGCAGAAGAACATGACGGCCATCCAGCTGGTTATATGTTAGCCAACTTGATGGTTTCAGCGGCACATACTATCAGAGAAAACTACTTACTGAGTGCCCTTTCCAATGGTGTGCTCGGTGGTGGTGGGAGCGACGCCCTTGCAGCCAGGGCATTCGACGAGAGCCGGGAATCGGCCCAGCATGGGCAGAGGCACCATGTTGGAGCGGGAGCCTTCGCCGACGGACTCTCCGTGGTGGCATGGTTGGACAAAGGTCATCTGGCAGTGGCTGCCGTTGCAGCCGGCGGTATGGTGGGTGATTGTCGAGGGGGGAGTGCGGATGGATTGGTACAGAGGCAAGGGAGACCGAATGCCGGTTTGGTCTTCGAGGTTCTGGGTGTCGGCCATGATGTCTAGGATGATGGTGTTAGTGTGAAGATGGAAGAGATTGAGGAATCTCGATTGAGAACGCACCGGTTTTGTGCATAGGTGCTTTCAACCAAAGTTTTGTTGGATATATGTAAACGAATGTGATATCGAGGGCGAGTAGCGATTGTTGATGGTTTGAAGAGGCTTCGACAACGCGGGAAACAGAGCATTCAAATAGACTCTTGAGTCGCGAGGCTTGTTATCTCAACAACCAACCGGACGGCATCTCCGTCCCTCCAATCACGTCTGATCCAAGTTGTTATTCCCACGATGAAACATGGGGTAGGTGAACGCGTGTCGCTGCATCGTTGTTAAGGCACTACTCACGAACTCCCTTGCCAACCAATTGGGTTTCGCGAACGAGGCAGTTGGAATGCACGACGATGCTGTACAGCCCGCTACTTCTTTGGTGGTTTGCGGCGTTTTGGTTGCCCGTTCCGGCAGTCGAATCCTTCCGGCGGGAAAGGTAGTGCTCTAAATGCTGCTGCCTAGATGGCCTCGAAATAGCACACCAGCACCTCGTGTTCCCTGTCGATCCCCTTCCTCCCCCCACCACCGCTTTTGCTGGATGGGAAAAGGCCAAGAGCTGCACGAGGTTAAGTGGGCTTAATCGACCTGATTCGGAAGAGGATTCGAACCCCTCTGGGATGAGAGCTTTTTTTCAGCCCGCGAGCGTGGTTGGTTATCCACAGATAGGATCTCGTGGTGAGTTTTGTTTGGTATGATTGCTCCTTTAGAGATGATCAGAGTGACGCAAGGCTGCGCGAAGGGAATGGCGAGTTTGAATGTCGACTTGCCTGCTTCATTGATACGGAGACTCAACGAGAGGAAAGAATTGCAATTCTGACTGCTCTTCTGTCGCTCGAAGCTGGTAGTGCGCAAAGTGATATTAAACTTGAATAGAACGGAAGACCTTCCCGCGGTCAAAGCAAATGTTGTTCCACAGCGACAGCTGCCATTCATCAGGGGCATTTCAAACTCAAAGCTACGCAGACCAACCTCAAAACGGGGTCGGGGTGGTTGGCGCCAGGGGAAGCCACATACCTGCAGCCAAGACTTCCGATGCTCGTATCGTTCGAGTTAACACGTCCGGTATCTTCAAGGCAAACTCTCGAAAGATAACGTTCTATTGGAACGCAAGAATCTTGAGGATGTCATCATGCATTACATCTGTACTACCACAAGGCACAAGGGCCACGGGGCTCCGACCGCTGCAATCATTGGCGTTCTGAGGCACGCGTACACGTGAACTTGCAGGACCGAAATCTGGAGCAGGAGTTATCAATGCTTCAGGGCTTGGTGATGTGGCCCTTGTAGTTCTGCTGGGTAGCTGCTGTTGTGCCCAATGCTCTGGGTCAATGCCGTTTGCCACCGCGGATAAAGCGACTGCGCATATCCCTTACAAGTGGATTGTTGACCCATGGCACACTACAATACTATATTTGTATGAACTAATGTTTAGCGCAGGATTACATCAACTGCCTGCAAACGGTTCACGATCAGTGCTATGTGCTGTTTGAACAAGGGCGTTTAGGTACGCAGGAATATAGAACCGAAGCACTTGTGCATGTATTTCCATAACCGACCTAGAACGGCAACAGAGATAGTAATAATAAGAAGAAGGACAAGAGTGAAAAGGTTAGAGATGGAAATAGTGACATACTAAAGCTACAAAAACGGAATAATAGTTACCTTAAAACACCCCGCCCGGCTCGCTAGAAGTATCCGCCCTGAAGGCAAAAGTCACTGCACGAAGAAGAACATAAAGACAGATGATACATTCTCGAATGAAATCTTTACCTCTTCTTCCTGATGCCTTCGTGCTAGCTCAAATGTGTCTTGATAGTTAAGACTTGATTGAATACCGCCCAGGATCTGGGCAATCCATCACCGATGTATCGCCGTCGATCATCCTTCGTGGTCCTCAATCGGGGATGGCACGCAATCCGGCAAACATGGACCGGATAAACAGCTATATATAAGGCGACGATCAGAGAGGAGAAAAATGCGTGAACCGGGCCCAGCGTCGCCTGTGGCTTGGGGATAAATGTTTCCGTCAGGCCGTAGGGAATCGGGAATTAATGTATCTTATGCCTGATTGAAACTTCGATAAGTATAATGAAACCAAAATTGTGAAGCAAATCTTGCTACAACGTGTTTTCTGACATAAGGTATGAGTATGTGCATCGATGCACTGAATAAGAAAAGTAGAAACCGAAGGGGTTCATCGTCTTTTAGACGTCTCCCGAAGGGTGTTTCACAATTTTCATGCTCTTAGAAGTGGTCCGTATTACTTCTTCATTCGACAACTTAAAAGAACAAAACAAAAACGACGACCTGTCATACCAGCCAACCTGACCCAACCAATTGCAGTTTTATAGCGAGGATGTGTCTTTGGATGAAGGCAGGGTTTCGGCACACTCAGCGGCAATAAAGCACTGACAGGGCTAAGGGATAAGTACGGTTGACCGTAGCGATACTCATGGTTTCTTAGTGGAAGAAAATGTGCTATGTTTTGCGACGAAGTTCTCAGCACAACAAATTTGGTCGACACACAACAAGACAGTCGAGTATTTATTGTACAAGATATGTAAAAATGCAGCTATGTTATAACACACAAAAGAGACCCTTGATCCAATTCTGAGGACATCAACCTCTTGTATCTCAGAAGACGCTATGATTCGGATGCCGAGGAACCTCCGACATGGAAAGGACCTTCGTCATCTTGCAAGATCTCGCTCCACCAATCTTCATGACCCTCTTTGATGCACAAGCCATCCCAATCAGACTCCGGCAGCCCTTCATCCTTCAACTTTTCTTTGTCAAAGATGCGTGTGTTGCGCTTCGTGGCATCAGATGCCGGCGCCCAGAACGAGAGATCCTTTGCACCGTTCTGCCCAGAGACCTTGAAGAGCGGCTCTAGAGACTTGGGTTGAGAGTGCAACTCCAGTAGACGCCGCAGGTGGGGAAAGAACCATGTCTCTTTCCACCACCCAGAAAGCCTCTGACCCTTGAGGCCATTGCGATGTGCGTTGTGATGCACAATGGCTGGGACGGAAGTGCTCCAAAAGTCGGTATACACAGGCAGGTCTGCCCAGTCCGCTTGAGTGTCTATTCCTGCCTCGGACAAAGGTGTGCGAATCCCAAGCATGTCCTCGGGCACACCGTATACTCGAGGAGGAATGATCACTCGATCTTCAGCCGCTTTTTGAAGTGCAGTGGTATTCCTTAAAATGACGTATTCGCCATCATCCTCTTCAAAGACGGTCGGAGTGAATAGATCTTGGATGTAGTCAAGGCCAATACCGTAGTCGAAATGATCGGCTTCAATCTCAAGTTCGGCGTCTTGGATGATCTTCCCGGAAGCATGGTATCTCCGTTTGGAGGCCCGCCACATCTCTTGCTCGCCAAACATCTCAGCAAAGATGCCTTGATCACTAAAGATGTTGATGCCTGCAGCGCGCTTCTCCTCGACCTTCTCCTGAGCACGACGAAGCAAGCGACGCATGTCTCCGACAGGACCCATGAAGCTGCCACTGTTGACGTATCGCGGGCGAACATCATGAAATTGCTCAGGATCCTCGTCGGTGTGCGGGCCATACAGATCTTCGCGCGCAGGCGACTCCGGCAGCTCATCACAGTGAGGATCGGAACCAAGGTCGGCCTCGGGCCAGCACTTCTTCTGAGTAGAGATGATGATTGACTGCTTGGGGACGAATTCCGTCTTGTTGGACGAGAACCAGGGAGCCGAGATGCCCCACTCCTTGCGGATGCGCTCTTCTGCGGCGAAGTTCTGTGCCATGTACCTGCGAATGAGCAAGGAGGGTGGCAGCTGAAACCAAAGGTCGTAAGCGTCGACCACGAGGATCAGGTCATCTGGGCCAAGACGTTCGTCCTTAGGTGCCCGGTCTGATGTGATGGCATCGAGAAACTCAAGTGTGCCGTCGATCTTGCCCAAGTGAGAGCCTCCAAACCACCCAGGCGACTTGTGAAAGTCTCTCCCCCAGTTGACGATTACAGGGCTAGGATATCCAGACACAAGTGCCGACATGAGCATCTTGCAGAGGTCTGGCCCCGGCCCATCTGCTGGAACTATAACACGGAGATGTCTGGGTCCACCCTCTTGGACGGCTGGTATAGGTGCCATACCAGTGTGGTTCGACGGAGGCTGTGAGGCAGATATGTTCTCATGACTCTGTTGCGTGCGTTGTCAGCTAAGATTAAGGTTGATAGAACCGGAGCTTTTACTCACAGCTGTAACCACAAGACAGGAGAATATAAAAACAGAAGCTACGAGCCCAAGCATGGCTTTTGGCGACAAACGATGAAGCCATCTCGATGACTTTCTCGTCCGAAACCCCGGAGATGGAGGTGCCTCAAGGTCATCTGCGTAGATCTTGCTGTACACGGGCGAGCGCGGCTTTGTAGCCCAAGGAGTGAACCCTACCGCCATTCCCTTAGCAGCAGATGTTGGACAAAAGAATGATAATGTGAGGACGCCTAAGATCTATGGAATATCTTAGGCTTGGCATAAATTCATTGGGGAAAGAACGAAGGAGGAGCGCTGCGCAGGACCCAATCCAGGTGACTTGCGCGCGGGCGGAACCAGCTCAACTTTATTGATCCAAGAGCCGCCCCTATCGTCTCACAGAATGATCTGGGGCTTGCGGCCACATCTCGCCATGCGTCGTCGCTTACACGAATCCGCTCCTTCGACAAGGTCACCATCGACTTGATGGTCATGAGCGCCCAGCCGACTTCTTCCCCTGCAGTTGGGCGTAAGACAGCTAAGCCGGGCGAAGACATTGCGTGTGCGATTGGGATCTCGCCTCTGATAGGGCGGTGATAAATGCCCAAGCCAAATCCTTCGTCCCGGACTGGACTTGCAAGTGACTACTAATTGACGATGGGGAAGGGGCGGAAACAGTAAAGCAAAGACTTCCGCCCCCTGTCTCCGGGCGCAATGGCGGATACCGGCAACGCGGAACTTGGCGGAATAGCTCGCGTGAGGATATGGGGAGATCGGTGCTAATATGAAGATCTTGGCTTTACTTGGCCGAGGCGGAATGTAACACAGCTCTGGAACAAGCGCTACCGAAATGCCCATCTAGATCTGTCGACCCAAGCTTTAGACTTCACACCTAATGTCCTAGCTTTGCTACTGTTGTTTATCTTGTTGATGGTTTCTATTAGATTTTGTCTATCTATCATTATGTTCACTTGCTTTTTTGTACGGAAGTATCCGGCAATTTTCTTGGGCTGTCTGGGTAGCCCAGGCCGACTTTGCCGCAGAGGAGCGTGGCACACATTCACCGCACACCCAGATGAAGCTCGCTCCAGCTTGGCTCATTTCCTATTCGACATCAGGCAGCCCTCATTTGGAACAGCTCAGTTCGACTCATCCCCTTGCGTGGAACAGCGCTAATGCTGCAGGAATGTCTCAGCGCCGAAGAGCGGCTGCCTCCCTCGCGGACGAACCTGTAAATTGCCTCCATTTTCCGAGGCAGAGTAACGTCGACTCCTAAGCCCATTTGATGACCTTCGAATCTTCCTTCAATTATATCGTTCATTTCAAGACCAATTCGCTGTCGGGTCGTTGCCAGCTTGCCCTTGCCCAAAGCCGAAGCCGTACGTCTCCGGCTGAAGCGGCTGAGACCCAAGCGGGCTGCCTGGCTTGCCTCCTTCAAAGGGAGTTCCGAGCAGGTGAGCCAGTCTTACAGTAAGACTCTGGTCTCGGTTTGGTAGATTTCCCATGAGTCCTTGCACCAGATACATCGGGTGGGTTGTTGCACCGAGTAGCGACTGTAAAGCCTGAAACAGAATCAGATAGTGCTCGGTATTCACTGCAGGGCGATGTCTTACCTGCGCGTCTTCGTTCAACGCAAACCCCGGTATCAATGAGATACCGCCACCAGTGCCGCCCACCAGATTTTGGGCACGCATGGTGTTCTGGGCATCGTCCACTGCGTATTGCACTGTCCTTTGCAGCATGGCACACGCGGTCAGCACGCGCTTTAAATCGCACCCCTCTGTCTTCTCAAATCTCTGTAGGAAGCCAGCGAATGATCTTGTGGCCCCGAGATCGCTGCGCGCCCGAGAGGAACCAGGGTTCTCCAGTACATCCGTGAGAAGAGTCATGCTTGCGCAAAGAGGATAGCACAGGATTCGCCTAAGAAATTCATGTCAGAGATTTGTCTCCCTTGAGTAACATTCGGAGTCCTACCAGAGATCTGAATATTGCGGTGTCGAAATCGTTCTGAACAGTCCTAAGGTCGCGTGGGCAGCTGTCCGGCACCGTTTCTGGGAGAACGAAAGCTGAATGTAGGGCATCTCAAAGCCTGCCGGTGTTCCCAAGAGAACGGCCACAGTCTTGAACTGGCTGTGTCGCCTCGCTGCCCAGTGCACCATAAGTGTGCAGCGGTAAAAGGCCAGATGTAAATTCAAAACGTCTGGAGCAAAGTCTTGACCGGATTTAGGGGCGTCGTAGGTTGGCTGAAGATCTGCTGGCAGGCTGGACCTCCACTCTTCGAGCAGAGCATCAAGATCAATGATGGCCTTGACCACATCATCGTCGTTAAGTCGCAGTCCTTTCGCAGTGTAAAGCCGCCGTCTAATGGAGGATTCAACCATGGCGAGTTTGGCACGCAAGTTGAGAATGTCTACACCCTCTCCCAAACCTGTCGGTAATTCCGTCTCAATGTCATCATCATCTTGGATCGAGTCCAGACCGTGATTGAGACCCATTTCCTTGTCAAGGATATATGCGGCCCAGAATACTCGACTGCGTGCTTCCACATCTTGCATACACATCGACATCATGGTGCAGGGCTGTCTATGAAGTCCGATGTTCTGCGATAATCTTACCGCGTCAGATGAAAGTAGAGCTGCCGTCCTTGAGCACGTCGTTCCCTGCATAAAAACAGCCATTGCCACAATGGCTTGAACCGACAGAAGATCGTCGCCTTTGACCATTAGTTCCGTCAGGACTGAGAAAGCATTCTTCAAAAATGGCCATGCCAGTTGGCATACTTCCTGAAACGCGCTATTGATCGTCTTCCACCGGGTCCCAACGGCAATGACCGCGTTCATATACGCCCAGCCTGAAGTACTGTTGAACGAATCCTCTGCATTCGGAACAGTTTCAAATCGGTTCACAAAGTAGTGAAAGTTGAGAAGTGGGTAATTGCTGATCACGTCGTCATAAAGGGGCATCAGCATCGTGATAGCCTCTTCTCGATCGAGACGTGGAGTAAAGACCTGTCTGTTGAACGTGGAGCAGTACGACGCGGAGTTAACTTCCTTAATTCTGCTCGCAATGACTGCGAAGACTGGCATTTTTGGTCCCAACGGGTTCGGTGGGTCGGGAACATGTTGAGTTGCAGCTGGTTTTGGCGTAGGTTGATCGGATGAATCATTTGGGTCGGTTCCGTCAATCATCGCATGGTCCGTTGACATTTGATTGAGGGAAGTTTGCAAAGCATCTACTCGCGACGTGCCTGCTTGACTAGGCGCCGCAGTTGCGCTTGGGAAACCAGGTGGCGCGGGAGCCACCGAGACGGAGGCCGCATCAGTCTCGGATGGCGATACTCTGGTGGGCGGTGCGCCAGGCCGAGGCAATCCAGCTTGATTGAGGACTGCTTCCATCTTGGAAAGACGCTCCTCAAGAGCCTGGATATACATTTTGCTAATAGCACAGTCAGCATCTTACTCGAGGTAGGCGAATTCGAAACTCCGAAGCAACGCTGCAACGTACCTTCGGCCGGGGCCACGCCGCCTTTGCACCTGCTGATACTGGCAATCATGACCGCGATTTGTGCATGGAGTACATGATGGTTGTTTTCCATCGCACTTGATCTTCTTTGACTGGCATCTTAGACAGGCCTAATACCAGGTGGTCAGCCGATATGAACAAATAACATAAGACGCCTGCCTGTCACCACAAAGAGTGGCGCATACCTGTCCAATGCGTGCAGCCTTGTCTCGTGCCCGGCTTTCCAGAACAGATGCAGTGTCCATGGCGGCCGACAACTACTAGCGCCACTGCCTGGAGCCGTTCTCCGAGTTTCGAAAGGTGTTACGGGAACGCGTCCGATGTGCCGGATGATAGGGACCCACTTTCCCGGCCCGTCGGCGATGTGCTGAGTCCGTTGTGCTTTCGGACGCGGAAGATGCCGGAAGCCCGCTATGCGAATTGGAAATGTCAACAAGTCGGCGGAAGCAGAACTGGGCAAAATTCGAGGGCACTCCTAACGGAGGTTAGCATTCGAGGGACGTTGAGAGGAAGTAGTTTTATGATTGGCCCGGTCACGTAAGAACCGGAAGCAATTTGGATCCGAGTCATGACCACCTTAGGTAAGTTAGCAACGGCGCCGCCGAAGGAACTTCCCGAAATCAATCTATCCCACGTGGAATGGCGCTCCTTTCCTGCCCTGTCTGCTCCGCCCGCCGGCTTGAGCATTGGCGGAAGCATTTTGTTACCGAACGCATTGCTGGCGGACTTTCACCATGTTGTTAGTTGCCAAGACAGTCGCATTGCGATAGCGCGTTCAATACTACGGATTAGGTGATGGCATTGAAGCAAAAGACTCCGCCCGACCAGCGGAATCAATTGCATTGAGTTTGAAGCTGCACCTGTGTGACTATTTAGACAACAGACCCCTCAGAAGAGGCCTGAATGAACACAGTTGATTAAACACAGTAAAAAGCGTCTAGAACAGCGGTCGATTCATTCTCTTTTGTGTCAATCCACAATTTCTCGAAATTCATCCCAGAACGTCAAAATGGCTGTTACCGCAGTTGCCGGTGGAACAGGAAATGTTGGACGAACTATCGTCGAGGCCATTGTTGCTGCTGGTAAGCATGAAGTTAAAATCTTGGCCAGAAAGGTAAGCATGCAGAAACATCTTTGAGTGTTTCAATCTCTTTGTTGCGAATTAGATGTTGACAAAAGCCAAGGCCAACCCCGACTTGGAGAAGGAAGTCGGAGCTTCCATAATCGTTGTTGATTACGCAAATGTCGAAGCCACCACTAAGGCTCTCGAAGACAACAATGTGCATACCGTCATCTCGGCAATCAACATGATGCCTCCGCCGGGACAAGTGCCGCAGGAAATCGAGCTCATTCGTGCCGCGGATGCTTCGAAAACGACTAAGAGAATAATTTCCAGCGGCTGGGGCATTCCCCACAACGAAAGGTCTGGATTCAACCCCTCACAGTTACCAACGACAGCGGCTAACATTCAGAAAGTCAAACCAAAGAGTTGGGATCAGTTCCTAACAAACTCAAGGCTCGGGCCTTTTTGGAGAACGAGACGAAGGACCTGGAGTATGCTGTCGTCCACAACGGTTTCTTCCTCGATTACTGGGCTCCTCAAGCAGAGAAGTCGAACATGACACCGTTCACTCTTTTTATCGATATTCCCAATGACTCTGCAGCCATTCCCGGATCAGGAAATGTTCCTTCGGCGTTCACTCACACGAGAGATGTCGCCAAATTTGTAGCGGCTGCTCTGGACTTGAAGAAGTGGGACAACGATCTTTATATCGTAGGAGACAAGGTCACTTGGAATGAGTTCCTGAAGCTTGCTGAAGACGCCAAGGGTAAGTGTTTCAATCGTAAAGTATTACTGCAGAGTTCACTGACAGATCAAACCACAGGCACAAAGTTCAACGTCGCTTACGACAGTGCCGAAAAGCTCAAGGCTGGCCAGACGACAGAGCTTCCTGGACAGATCCCAGCTTACCCCTTCTTTCCGAAGGAGGCGTATCAGGCGCTCGCTGGAACATTCGGATGGTGGTTTGAGAATGGCACCTTTGATATTCCCCCGTCCGGAAAGAAGACTCTGAATGAGCTCTTCCCGGAGATCAAGGCATGGAAGGTGAAGGAGATCCTTGACAAAGCCTGGAAGAAGGCCTGAGTAGAGATGAGGAGAAGGGAGCGTTCTTAGTATTGGACATGGATTAGTCCACAGAACAAATCCTATGACCATCAGCCGGGATATGAGTAAAACAGTCTCATGCAGATCCATGTTTATTCAGAAGCTCGCCCCCATGAACTGGCGTGACAGAATCATGAATGTTTCACGGAGTCAACTGCTACATCAACTCTGCTCGTACAGATCAAAAGCTGACCTGCTATGCCTGAAACCCTGCCGCTGCAATCATCACGCAGACATTGATCTCTGCGGGCTTATTCAGTTTTACCTTTCGTGACACTGGGAAACAGTGCGTATATTCAAGCGACCGAGTTGCGCGTCTTTTTGAGTACTCTGACTCGCTGGCGACGTAACTCGCTTGCCTACTCTGGTTGTATTGCAGAAGCGAGTCTCCCCAGCCACTCACAGGCTCCGCGAAACATCCGCGAACGAGCCTACGCGGCGCATTGTGTAAAAGAATGGCCGTGATAGGCCTTGCAAACACCCTGAAAACTCTATTCAAATTGGTTCAAGACTTTGGAAGCAAAGCATTCGGGGTTTGGTAAGGATATGGAAATTCGTGGGGCCGCTGTAGCGCTATGTGAGCTAGGTGCAAGGTAGTTCCAATGGCATTTAAGCTTTCTTCGTGGGCACACATGCTCTGGCGATAACAAACGCAGCCATACTCAAGACGCCTTCTTAGAGGAAAGGAGCCTCGCAGTGATGCTCCTCGGTGTCTGTTTGTCAGAATACGATCAGACATCGTCGCTGTGGTCGCGCAACACTACCTCCAACCCGACGCTTTGGAAAGTTCTGTCAGTTTCCGCTACAAGCTTTCCTGACAGCCTGCGAATCCATGGATCCGTCCAAAGATTGCAGTCTGGACGATGGATTGGCGGGGGTGCCCCATGCGGAGCGGGAAACTAACGAGCATCTCCCTGCAAGAGGGAACCTTGCAATCTCGGAAAATGCACTCTACGAGAATCAACATCTGATACGTTCTAGCTGCTTTCTGTCTGGCTCCGGCTCCGGTGATAGTCGCCTCAAAGATGGAGGAGGCCAGACTTTATAAAGACCAAAAAGCCCCTCTGTATTTGTAGAGAGCAAAGAGAGACACTTTCAAATTGCTTCGTTTGTTCGCCAAGCATCCTGTCAACTAGTTTCGACAAGATGCTTGAGACTTTGATCATCTCGCCGAGCTTCGGCTCTTTCTATGCTTTGCTGGCATGCCTCGCCTTTTTCATCTTGCTGGAAGCTGGCAAGATGGTGTACTCTTCCAAGTTTCACGCCCTAAAGAAAGTTCCAGGCCCCTGGTTTCCTGCTGCAAGCTCTCTCTGGATTCGTTGGCAACGATGGCACGGCAAGCTTTCATTCACCGCCGACGACCTCCTCAGGCAGTATGGTCCTGTGGTGCGCATCAGCCCCAACATGGTCCTCGTTAATGATTCTCCATCTCTTCAAGCTGTCTTCGCCAGACAAGATCTCTACACTGCTCCCCGCGCGATCCGAGCTCTGCCTATTGGAGGCCATGAGTGGACAGTCACGTACCCTCAGAACAACATCGCACGCGAACGTCGTCGGCCCGTCATGGTCGCTACTACAACCAAGGCAATGAAGTACTGGCATCCTATCTTTGAGGATAATGTCAACAGGATGATCCGCAATCTGGGCACTTCAAAAGGCGAAAAGTCCGAGGACATTGTATACCATCTCCGTGTTGCGACTCTGCTCAACTCCCAGGTTGTCATGGCCGGTTCCCAAGCAAAGATCGACCCAGGCGACTTCCCTCATATTGTCGGAGAATACAATTTTCTCGTCGTATGGCGTTTGTGTCTGCCGAATTGGCTTTTAGAATGGCTGAAGTTCACTCCGATTGCTCATCCAAAGTTTCGTGTCGAGTCAAGCGACAGGCTGTTCGAACTGGGCTCGCAAATTTGCAAGGAAGCCGAGAAGGTTGATCCTGTCGATCGCGACGAAGTTCCGATTGTGTACCAGCTTCTCATGGAGAAGCAGGAAAAGGGAATCAACTGGTCTCATGACGAGATAAGCGCCGAGATGGCAGGCCAGATCCTCGCTGCTACCGAGACCACCTCGTCCCCTCTGGCATTCATCTTCTACGAGCTTGCAAAGAACACCAGCCTTCAAGAAAGCGTAGTCGAGGAGATCAACACCCAGCACAACAATGACAACCTTGACAGCCTCAAGCTTCTCGGGGCCTGCGTCACCGAGGGCCTCCGCTTCCGACCTCCTGTAGCCCTGACCGGAAGCCGAGTTGTTCCCAAGGGAGGTATCGATATCCTCGGCTACTACATCCCTGAGGGTACAGTTGTTACCACCCAGTCCCTGTCAATGAGCCGACAGAGGCCTGACTTATTCCCTAATTACGACGTCTTTGACCCGACACGCTGGCTGGAGGAAGAGAACCTCGCCGAGCGACGACGACTTACGGCACCTTTTGGCGTGGGCGCTCGACGCTGTCCGGGTGGGAACATGGCGACCTACCAGATGCGTCTGATTCTCGCAGCGGTCTTGCGAGAGTACAGGCTCACAGTTGCTCCTGAGACAACCCCGGAGTCCATGACACCTTTCGAAGCAAACGGGTTTCGATCGCGGTATGATGAATGCTTTCTCATCTTCACCCCTCGGTACTCTCACGTTATCAACACATGGGTGGGCTGAGCTATTTTGAAGTCCTGAACAATACTGAACTCTGTATTTGCATGCACCTGTGCGAGTTTCAGTCACCGAAATGATAGCTAAATTTGGCTCTGTGACAGAAAACCAATTAGATTTTCCATACTAGAAGGATTACTAGCCCGGACTTGTTTACCTCCGCACCGTAAAATGATAATATCCGGCAGTGATCTCTCTATACTGAAGAGACAGGTCCACAGATAACAAATATGCCACTGCATCCTTGCTCTCTGCCGCAAGTGTTGGAAAGTCAACAAGAATCTCTCTACGCAAGATTGGGCGCCTTTCGTCGTTCCCATGCTTCGTTATTCGTCATGTCCCTTCATTAAGATCTTGAATCAATTGACCTTTACTCGTCAATGACTTCCGGCTTGTGGCAGACAACCTCAACATTATTTCCTGCGGGATCGATCACGAAAGCGCCGTAGTAGTTCGGGTGGTATTGGGGTCGAAGACCGGGAGCACCATTATCTTTGCCGCCAGCTTCAAGCGCAGCCTTGTGGAATTCGTCGATAACTTTGCGGTCTGCATCCATCAAAGATTAGAGGTACAATCTACACAATACGGAACGGAAAACTTACTCTCCGCCTTGAAGCCGATGTGGAGAGGGATATTGGCCTTTTCGGCCTTATGTGACGCAATCCAGAAGTCGGGGGAATGGATGCCGAGACCGCAGGCGTACTCATTGGGCTCGACGAACTTCTTGAAGCCAATTGGCTCAAGAGCGGTGAGGTACCATTGCACAGTCTCCTTGTAGATGCTGGCGGGTACGTACAGGCCGACGTGGTCGATGGACATGTTTGCGATTGTCGTCGTCGAGGAAAAGCCCGGGAGATGAAGCAATGGATGGTGGATGGTTGAAGATTGTGATAGTAGAGCAGTTGAGGTGGTGATGTTCGTCTCGGACGGTAGGGAGACTGGCGGGGTAATATGTACCCCAATGGCGTCAAAGGCGTTCAGCTAGGGAGAGACCGCGTCGGATATGGCAATCTCCGTGTCGAGCTGAGTGAGAGCGCGCGAATGCACCGCGTCGGCACGTGCAGATCGAGAGGGACAGACCGGCGTGAGTCAGACGTATACAGACGGAATTGCCTGAATGGCATTCAGAATGCTATTGAACAGGGACATCTTGCGTAGCTATCGGCGGGTGTCCGGGGCTGATCGGGAAGCTGCAGCGCTAGGCGGGGCCGCCCAGGCAGCAGCGGCGCGGAGGACGCAATGCGACGGTGGATCGAGTGGGCGGTAGGGCTGCAGTGAGACGGAAGAAAAGTCGATCAAAGTTGAATTGTTTTCACAGCTTGACGCCCAGCATAGGTACGGGTTGGTGAACTGATGTGGGAGTCAGTTTTCATTGCCGGTGGCGTTACACCGATGCACCTTCTCTTGATCTACAGACTGCCGGCCGGTCTTCGGTCTCCAGACTAACAGTTCCACCGCCGTGAAAGCCATCTTCTATCTTGTCATACATGTCTTTTACTCTTCCTAGTAGTCCCTCTTGTATTGCATGGATGAGCGAGGTGTCTCTATCGGCTCGTCTCAATTCCTTACAACTTGGCCAAAATCTTTCTGTTCATCCGGAAGCGCACCATGGCAATCAGCCCGGCCGATGCGAGCGATAATGATCCAGCGTAGAACATGGCAGGACGGTAGGCTTGTAGTCCATTATCCTCACCTCCATACGCCTCGAGTAGATAGCCAGCAATGGGCGCACCCTGTGCGACTGGGTTAGCTGCGGCAAAACTGCATCTGTCGGATGTAGAGAAACTCACCATGAGATAACCGCCGGCCCAACCGGTGACAATCATGCTCATCGCGACCGATACTCGGGCGGATCCGAACACATTGCCAACGACGGTGGGCATGGTCGAGAAGAAGCCACCGTTGGAGATGCCGTTGACAATGACGAATAAAATCATGGGCGCCAGTGTCGTTGAAACCGGCCAGATGGCGAGGACGCTAACGGCCGACAAGAACAGTGAGGCAAACAACACGTTGAGGGCGCCGAAGTGGTCACAAAGGACGCCACAGCAGATGCGGCCTATGGCCGAGGAGAAGTTGAAGCCTGCAACGAGGCCGGCTCCTGTTGAGGATGAGAGGCCGATGGATTTGGAGTAGAGCGGCAGAAAGAATGGTGGCACGAAGAGAGGGAATGTGCCCACAGCTCCAGCAAGGAAGATGACCAGGAAGGTAAAGGACTTGAAGAGGCGCCTTCGGAACCCGTGTTAGCGAAAGCATTTGGACTGCTTCTTGAAGACCTACCACTCAACGAATCCGGAACTCCTGATTGGAACCCGCTCTTTGATGATCCATGCAGCTGGGAGACCGGTAGCCAAGGTGACGAGAGCAAGAACACGGTATGCCCAGGCTGGACCGAGGTGGTTGAGGAGTGCATCCAAGGCGAAGCTGTTGACAGCACCGCCAAGCCCGCCACCAGCGAAGACGATGCCATTTGCGAGGCCACGCTTCCTGCTGAAGTATTGCGCGGGGATCGTGGAGACAATCTATTGATGTCAGATGTGGTTATTTACCGAGGCGGTTGCCACTCACCGAAAAACACAAGCTGGAAGACGAGTCAGTATCACCGGCTGTCTGGTTAGGGCCGGGAGCATCCTTACCTCATGCCTAATCCCATCATAAAGCCACTAGTAGCAAAGAGCGCCCCGACGTTCTTGACGGCAAAGCTGCTGAGAATCTCACTCAGCCCAATCAAGGCGATTCCCAGCAAACCCACTCTTCGCGGGCCGAAGCGACGCATGACGCGCGAGTTGATGATGGCCATTGCCGAGATAAGGGCTGCTGCCAGCGATCCGACGAAAGAGAGCACGGCGGGCGTGGCGAGACCATCGTCGACGAGAGCGCTTTGGATGACACCCCAGGAATACGATGTACCGATGATCCACCACGCAATGACGAAGCAGCCCGTCACCACGACCCAGCCGTAGCCGCCTTCCGGGACAGAGGAATCTGCAAGACGCGAGGCTTGAAGAACCGGATCATTGTTGCTATCATCGTCCGTTTGAGAGATACTTGCACCGACAGACTTTTGATTTATTTGGGGTGGAAGGGGCGTCAGCTCGATGCCGGACGTTGACGCGGAGGCTGTTGCGGTCGCTGTGGTTGTCGACATGGCTCGTTCGTCTTCTGAAAACTAGCGCTGACGCTTCACTCGTGACGACGCAAAGTCAGGATTGACTGAATGTCGGAAGACGATTGTTTTTGATGAAAGGTCATCAGGGGCAGTGAGTCGTCGCCGAGGGAAACCTGTATGGTCCCGCCCCACCGACGCCCAGCGCGCCCTTCTGCTGACAAGCTCCGCTAAACTTTATAGTAGCTCCCGGCTCGGCGGGGGGGCCGGACGCTTCGGCGTGTCCCGCCCGGCTCCGAAGATGTCTTCTTCGGCGGGTCCTAGGAGCCAGCGAGGCCGGAAATATGACGTTCCGCCAAGAAGTGGACGAAAAGCTCATCATTCGTCGCCAGCCAGCAAAGATCAGAGCGAATATTTTGGTGGGGTTCTTCAGCTTCGCTGGAGGTTAAAGTTAAACGATGTTACATCGGTGCATGTACGGATCCCGTTGTGCACGCACAGCGGGCGGCGGGCGGACTCTGAGACCCTTGTTTTCGGCGCGTCGCGGCGTCGGAAGCTAAGGCGACTGCAACTGAGCCCGCGGAGCGCGAGCGCCTCATAAGGCTTGATTACTACAGTTGTGGCTCAGCGAAAAGTCTTGTTCGTGTTGGTTCATGTGGAATGGGTTGAATGCTCTGGAATTCAGTTGGTGGAGTTGGAACATGGTGGGAAGGTGGGCCATTCGGCAAGCACTCCCGAAGGCTGGCGCGATATGCGCTCCATCTGGATGAGAAAGACGCCTGCCGTGTACGTGTTCCGCAGAGGTAGCAGATATCAGGATGATGAACACGACAAGAATGTGATTATCAGAGACAGCTGCTTGAGAAGTGCTGTTCTTGCAAGAGTCATGCGCGACATGTACGGATAGCATGAAGCCATGACACATAGTCTGGAGTGATCTCGATTCCCCGTGCCAGTCGTCATCGGAAGAGGGGCATTTAGTGTTGTTCTAGAGGGACCGGAGCTGCCGCGCGTGCCGTGCACATCCAATGAATAAGCTTATCCCCCGCCGTTGGAGGCAAGGTTGTGACTGGCAAGAGCGTGTCTCCAGGTCGCGTCTGGATGACATACTGGGAGAAGCATTAATGTGAAGTTCTTGTAAGAGTCAAACGGAAAGATCAGAGAGGCTCATTCTTAGTAGCGCAATACTTCCTGTGCTAGTATTGCGTAGTACGCGGGGTAGAATCTTCTCCCGCCCCTCCTACATGAGATGACAGAAGTTTATTTTGCATGTAGAGGTAGGTAAAGGGACTGCATGTTTTCCTGATTGTGATACTTTTTTTGGCGACAAGATTGGATTGAAGCAAGTTTTTTGGTGAGGTTAGCTGTGTCATTTTGTGTGTGAGAAAGTGATTGAAATTGAGGCCCCCTCCACCCCCCTTTGATGGGATGGCCGCAGGTCGGGTCTTGGCAAAAGAAGAGGCCGCCGGCGAGGGATGCCGAGACCGAAGGAAGGTGCGTTGGTGCAGCAGTGCTTTCTAAAGCATGCATTGGAAAGAGGGAGGGAGGAGAGGCCCATCGTCACTGCCTGCTCAGTGCTGATCAAGTAAGTGGCATTGATGAGAAAAGAAAGAGCAATGGAAGTCGTGATGCATCCATCTTTGGGTAGGTGGTAGGTAGGTACAGACGGCAGTACCTTCCCACACAACCTAATGGTTGAGGCTACATGTGATACGATACGAGGAAGGCATGAGGGGAGGGAGGCATTGAGGACCCGAGGAGGAAGGTATTGTGTGACGTACGTACTCCTTCCCCATTCGCAACTGGACTGCTGGACTGCAGTGTGCTTGAGTGCGAGACCTGACTGCGCCAAGAGCTGAAGGGCAGGAAGGAGGCATCGCTGCACTTTAGCGGAAGTTCCTGCCGGTTGTTCTTGGCAACAGCCCAAAAAGCGTGTTAGTCAGCCAGAGTCGTCGTAATGCTTTCCCAAATTTTTCTCCAGGGTGGAACCCTTCCAAGCCCGCTCCCTGCCCAGGCTTCCCGTCCGCCTCCCCCCCTTCCAAGCCCCGACCCCGACGAGGTCCCTCTCAAGAAAGACCAAGACCCAAGAAACCCCCCAAGCCCCAAGACACGACGTCGACACCCCTTCCATCTGCTGCTGCTTCCCCGGACCAGACCAGACCAGACCAGATCAGTCCGGGTCTCCTCGAGGTTATTTTATTTTATTCTATTTTATTTCCTACCTTGCCCGATTCCGACGTTGCTTATTACACCCGTACCTGGACAAGACAGAGAGAGAGAGAGAGAGTGAGTCAGTCGCATTCTATTTAAACTTCGACGCGGATCGCAAAAAAATGGCCGACGCGACTGAGGCCGAATCCAGGGTCCTTATCCTCGACGGAGGGCTCGGCACCTCACTCGAGGACAAGTACGGCCTCAAGTTTAACTCGGCCACAACCCCTCTCTGGTCTACTCATCTGCTTGTCGACGGCCAGGATACGCTGCTTGCTTGTCAGAAGGACTTTGGCGATGTTCCCGTAGACATCATCCTCACTGCCACCTACCAGCTGTCCATCCATGGTTTCGCCAATACACGTACCCCCGAGCATCCCAATGGCATTGACCGAGCCACCATTGGCAACTTTATCAAGGACGCTGTCCGCATCGCCCATGATGCGGGACGCGCAAATGGCGCCAAGACCGCTCTCAGTATTGGTCCCTACGGCGCATGTATGATTCCTGGCCAAGAGTACAGCGGCGCCTATGACGAGGACCACGACTCACTTGAGAAGTTGCGCGACTGGCATTTTGAGCGCCTGCAGCTCTTCCAAAAGGCTGGCGCTTTCGCATCGCCTGTCGGCTACGTTGCCATTGAGACCATTCCCCGCGCCGACGAGATCAAGGCCATCAGGCAAGCTCTGGACAAGACCGCTGTTCTGGCCACCGACTCTGCCCTCCCGTTCTGGATCGCATCGCTGTTTCCCGGTGATGATGAGCGCCTGCCCGACGGATCATCCATCAAGGAGGCTGTGGCAGCCATGCTCAGCCCCAAGATCGCCGCATGTCGCCCATGGGGTATTGGCATCAACTGCACCAAGGTCTGGAAGCTGGAGTCCCTCGTCAAGAGCTACGAGTCGGCCGTTCAGGAGCTCATCACAGACGGCGTCGTTGCCGAGGCACCAGCCTTGATTCTTTACCCGGACGGCACCAACGGGGAGGTCTACAACACCACTACTCAGAAGTGGGAACTCCCAGAGGGATCTCATCACCCCAAGACATCATGGGAAGCACAGCTCACAGAGGTCGTCGCAAATGCTCAATCTCGTGGTATTTGGAAGCAAATTGTTGTGGGCGGGTGCTGCAAAGCAAGCCACGCTGATATCGCCAGGCTCCGGGCCACGGTGGAAGGCCTATCTCGGTAATATAGGAAGAGCATCATTACCCCGGTCCCGCAGTCCCGGCTTTCATTCCCCGGCGCCGTATCTGTACCGAACCCCTCCCGCTCCGAGATCGTCCGCATATCCGACCTCGTTGGTCCCCATGTACCATGCACCAAAAGGAAAACCATCCCAAGAAAGGACCCTTTTATCCGGTGGTATCGCCGCCCAATGCAATGGAGGGAGGGAGTCATCTCCCTCCGAGGCCTGTACGGCCAAAGCAAAAATTCATCAAGTCATTATTGCCCCAACTCTCTTCTCTCCATCACGCTTTCTTCCAACCTTGTCTTATCGCAGTCGCGTGGGCCTTCCATTCGTCGAAGCGCCTCTGTCTCTTTTGTTGTTCCTTTTCATTCCACGCCGTGATGGGCTGGATTGGTAACCTGGCAAGCATCTCGTCCATGTCGAAGTCGCGGCGCAGCTCGCCGTTGACTCGGATCTGGATACTGCCGATGCCCTCGTACAGGGCAGCGCCGTACTCACCCCAGTCACGATACATGGAGAGAAGGCCGCCAATCTGGCTGCACATGAAGAAAGCCAGCTTCTCAGCCGGAATGAGGTGTTCTTTGCCTTCGGGTGGGCGGGGCCAAGTGATCCCGCGCCTCTCGCGCTTCTCTGCGTCCATGACCATATGAGTGAAGCCCTCAAACAGGTCGATGGCGCGACGTGTGCCTCCCGGTACGAGGCGATCATGCTTCTCGTTGGCGGGTGGGGCGACGACGTCTATCACGAGCTTCTTGATAGTGAAGTTTGACGGGTCGGCGACGACACTGCTAAAGGCGGTCGGGCCGTATCGCAGGTAGCCAGACAGCATGGCGTAAAAATTCCAGACGATAAATGGCGGGCCGCCGTCGCCGCCGCGGAACTGCTCTTCGTTCTTCCAGTCGGGGTCGACATCCTTTGGCGGATCGAAAATGCGGAACTGAACGTTCACGCTGTCGGCATGGCGGGTCGTTCTTGGCACGGCAAGCCAAGTCGGCCACAAGCCACACTCCTTGACATACATGACGTCCAAACGGTAATGGGTTCCTTTTGACGCAAGCAGGGACTTGGCTTCATCGTGCAATTGTTGATTAACGAGGAGGATAGCGGTGTTGGGCGTGCCGGCGGGTGGTGTGCGCTGCTGCTGCTTCTCTACCCAAATGTCGTGGCCATCAAAAAAACCTTTACCTTTGTACTCGCGCCTTTTCCGGCCCTGGCTGGCGGAGGGATTCTGCGGAGGCTCGCGGTCAGGTAGGAATATGACCTGGTCGAGAATCAAGTCCCGAATTTCCCTTGGAATACTCAGCAAACCGATGGCCATTGTGCGGGAGGAATTGGGTTTTGTTGCGTTGCTGATTGCCGGCTCTTTTGGTGGTGGGTGGTGAGAGTGCACGCAAACTCTAGTCGACGGACCACCGGCGGGAGGTGAGAGAGTGTGTCGCACAGAGAGGGGGGCCCCGACCCCAAAAACCCAAACGACGGGCGAACGACGGATACGACTGCGACCCAAGAAACCCGTGGACCTCTGGGCAGCAGCAGCAGCACCACCACCAAGCAGCGTGCGTGCGGAGGGCGAAAATTTACTCCGAGGGGCAGGAAGAGGAGGAGGAGGGCGGCGGCGGCGAGGAGAAGCGGTACCTTGGACTGGACTGACTACTGGCCGGACTGGGACTGGGAAGCACCACAGAAACGACGCAGGACAGACGCAGTAGACTGACTGGTGCAGCTGCTTGCTGTAGGGGTCTTGGGTCGATTGAGGCGCAGCAGCAGTAGTAGCGGAGTCGGCCCTTTGGGGAACGACGTCATTCAGTTGGAGACCGACGCTCGAGTCGAGCCAAGACGACGGCAGCAACGAAACAACGAAAACGAAACGAACACACGGTGATGGAAGGTTCTAGCGGGAAAAAGATTGAGAGGAGAGAACCAAGTTCGGTATCAGGTCAGGACAGACTGACGGGGGAAAGCGTATGAGAAGTGGATGGGAAACCGGTCGGTGCACGAAGACGAGACTTCGACTGATGCTGCAGTTGCCGCTTCTTCCTCTGGGGGATCGGATAAACAAGCGCCCTCCATATGCAAGTGCAATGCGCCACTTGAGGCAGGGGAGGAAAAAAAGAGGAGGGGATTTTGAGTTTTTGTGTGCTTTTCTCGTCAACCAAACTGGGCGCCGGATAGGATGCAACAAGATGGGATGACCGGATGTTGGTGCCGTAACAGCAGGTAAGAAGCAAAGCAGGCGAAGAGCGAGAGGCGAAAGAGACGACGAAAAGACGAAGGACGGATTGGCGTGTGTGGCATTGGGATGAGATGGGGATGCACCGACTCAAGTCTTGTGCTGTACTCAGTCCGGCCTGGTCTTGTTCGAATTTCTTTGCTGGCAAACCCAGCTCTGGCTGGTCTGGAACTGACTGCATAGGCCACGGCGATGGCGATGGATGCCATGCCCAGTTGCCCACCTCATGCGGGAAAAAAAAAAAAGAGCGACGAAAAAGCACTGACCGACGGCCAGAATTAGAGATGTGTGGCCCCGTGGCGCGGAGCCATCTTGTCGGCAGACCCCGACCTACGGTGCCCGGCACCTTTGAAAAGTCATCAAAGGAAATGGGGGACCGACTGACTGACTGACTGACTGACTTTTGCCTTAGTAATGATCAGCCAGCGACTACGTACTGACTACCCGTACTGACTGTACTGTCCTTGCGTTGCAGAGTAGCAGAGTGACTGAGTGAATGTGTGAGGGATTGAGTGACGGTGTGCGTGGCCCACGGCGTGCGTGCGGGCGTACGCCGGTGTTGAATTGGGAAGAGGAGCAGCACCAACGCCCCTCATAGACGTATTCGTACATTTTTCCGCTCTGTTTTCTGCAGCTCGTTCCTGACAGACGTGACAGCACCTTCTCCTCGCGGGTCTGGAAGCTCCAGTTGTGCACATCATTGTTGGCTGGCTGATGCTGCGCCAGCATTGGCACACTAGGTACGCAAACTACATACGACAGCGGACGCGCAGCCCAGGACGCGTGTTTGGGGTAAGGTGAGGTAAGAAAGGGAGAGTCAGAGTCAAGAGTCAGCAGCAACGCATTGCGCTGCTGCTCTTCCATTGCAGCGCATAGCAGTGCCAATACCGCCCAGCTAGCTACCTAGGCCTGTGCCTGTGCCTGTGCCTGTGTGCGCGGGTATGGCATGTATCGGGACGGGCAGCTTCTGTCCACGTCCGTCTGGGCAGGGTGTCAGCAGGGGATTAGGCGACTGGCCGGCTGGGCGGGAGGGGAGCTTTCATCCTCTCGGGTCCGTCCCCTCTCTCTCTCTCTGCACTGCACGCGAGCATTGGTCCCTCGGCTGCCATCTCCCTCCTCCTCCTCCTCCTCTCCTGCTCGTCAATCAATCTCATCGTGTATGGAGAACTCTGTAGATGGGGTCAGGAAAAACCCTACCTTCCGGCAGCTTCCTCCCTCCTCCCCCTTCGTCGCAAGAGGTGTTGTCGGTCTGGGCATGCGGGACTTTAGGGTGCAGTGCAGGACCCTCCCCGAGGCCTGAAGCTCTTGCTGCCGTTGGGGGAACAAGGGCAATCGTGGAGTAGGCTAGCGAACGAACAGGAACCGGGGTGCGAGCCCAGGAGGCCGCCTACCACCCAGTGGCCGCGTGATGAGATCCGGCACTAGTTTTTCTGGGCGGAACGTCGTTCAACTTCAAACGGCGCTTGCTTGCGAGTGGGAGAGAGTGGGAGTGGGAGTGGGAAAGTGCGTGTGTGCAGAAAAAGGCTCACATATCGTCATGAAGGAGACACTGCAGAAGAGAGACTGGGACGTTCAATTGCCGGCTGTGGTTGCTGCTGGCGCCCTGCCCTGGGCGGGGAGACGACCGGGTATGCGTCAGGGCTGTATGTCCGACAGGCAAGGTGGGTTCGTTCGTTCGTTCGTTCCCCCGGACCGAAAGACTGGCTGGCGGAGGTGATTTGGATTGATTGGAGCTGATGCAGCACTTTGCACTTCCACTTGCATGCGCTGCTGCCCTTCCCATTGAAATGGCCTAGGTTGAGGCAATAGAATCCAGCTTGAAGATGAGGGGGACTTGTGGCAGTGAGAGTACGTATAAGTGGGAGCCAATTGGGAGAGGGCCATTGACGTTTTGCTACCGGCCATGCTGAAGAGCGTTAATCACAAGTACGGCGTGGTAAGATGCCTTGAATCACTTAGACTGGATTTTGGGGGGGGGGGGGCGCGGGCCCAAAAACACGGCGAATGGTGGAAGCCAACCCATCGGTGGCGCGGGAGCCCGCCCCCCATACGACGCGGGCACAGGG
>JAKMXC010000054.1:0-170028 GCA_025328345.1 Colletotrichum sp. SAR11_59 | reverse complement strand
AGCACCTCCTCTATATAAAACTAAAAACTAGAAAATAATAACAAATAGAAGCTTATACGCCTTTAAAAAGCTAAAAGCTTATACCTAGAATAAATCTAAGAGGAACCCCCTAACCCTCTATAAGAATAACAACTAAGAGCTATATTTTTATATATAAAAAGACGCTAATATATATGTAGAAACCCTACTAAGATTAAATAAATCAACTAAGAACTTAATAAATAAGTTAAAGAAAAATCTAAAGAAGAACTAAAACACTAATATAATCTTCTAATAGAATAATAACTCCTAAGTATAACTAGTAACTAGACTTTTAGAAAAAGTAAAAGTTTACTTTATAACTTAGATAAACCTTATAATATTACTTAATAATATACTTAAGTAGAGATTACCTATAGGTTTACCTTTAGTATAGATAACTTTAGCTCTAAAGAAAAAAATAATAACTAGGGAAATAGAATCAAATAACTCCTAAAATACTAAGAAATCAATATACTATAAGATAAGTAATAGTATTACTTTTATAGTACCTTAGTAAACTAATAAGATAGAAACTACACCCCTTAGCTATATATAAAAAACTACCTAGCGCTAAGAAGTAATTATTAACTTTATTAAACCTTCTTCTAGCCTTAATACTTCTATAATAAGTATAAAGAACACCTAAGAGAAAAATATAATTACTAATTCTACTTTAGAAAATATAATAATAAACTTATCTATAAGATTTACTTAATATCTACTATAATTAGATAAATTATAGTACTATTTAAAAATAACCTTATAATCTTTAGACCTAGCCCTTAATTTCCTATAAGATACTAGTATAACAACAATATAAAGTAGGATAAATACTAATAAGATAAATACTAGGTATATTACTAAGAGAAGGCATATACTTAGAGAGTTATAAAGAATAAACTAAGACCTCTATAGGTTAAGATCTATAAGAACAGCCTTATAAAAGTATAATAAGAAGGAAAATAGGTTACTTACCTAGGACACCTAGAATAATTAAAAAACTAGACTTACTTACTAATAATAGATTATAATAGGTAATAAGGAAAAGATCTATCTACTAGATATTATAAGGATATAAGAGCAATATAAAGCTTAAAGTTACTATTAATAAATAAATAACACTTATACTAATTAATAGTAAAGCTAAAGTAAACTTTATTACCCCCTAAGCTATTAATAAGCTAGAAATATAATAAAGAGGAAAAGAATAACTATACCCCCTATATATAATAGAAGGAGAAGAATTTAAGTATAAAGGAGGTACTATCTATAATAAAACTACGCCCCTTAAGAGAAGCTACTTAAATTAAAAAAAAAGAATTTAATTTAATATCGCTAATATAGAATATATATAACATAGTATTAGGATTACTTTAGCTATAAATAAATAACCTATAGATAGATTAGAGTAAAAACTAACTCTAATAAGACTATAATAGTTTAGTCCTTAAGTAGTATTATGAGGAATAGGCTTTAAACAAACTAGTAGAATAAGAAATAGCAAAATAGTATATTTACTACTTTAAAGTAAAAGAAGCTATAACCTAACTATTAATAATAAAAGATCTTAAATAAAAAGTTAATCTACTTCTATCTATCCTAGAAGAATATAAAGTTTATAAGAAACTTTTTGCAGCTAAGTTAGAAACTAGACTACTTAAATATACTAGCTTTAACTATAAAATCCCCCTTAAAGAAAGAAAAAAACTATAATTTAATAAAGTCTATAGACTTAACTTAATAGAAATAGAAGCTTTAGATAAATACCTTAAAGAAAACCTCTAAAAAAGTTATATTAGACCTTTAATATTACTAGTAGGAAGCTTAATCCTATTTATACCTAAGAAAAATAGAAAACTATAATTATATATTAACTTTTATGTACTTAATAAGATAATAATTAAAAATTATTACCTACTACCTCTTATTAATAAAATAAGATAACTCTTATATAGAGCTAATTAGTTTATAGCCTTTAACTTTAAAAAAGCTTATAACTTAATTAGAATAAAATAAAGAGAAGAATAAAAGATTACTTTTAGAATATAAAAAGGATATTTTAAATACTTTATTATACTTTTTAGCTTTACTAATATACCTATAATATTCTAGAATATAATTAACACTATATTATAATAATATATTAATATCTATATAGTTATTTACTTAGATAATATCCTTATTTTCTCTCTTATGCTTAAGAAATATAAAGAAGACGTATATAATATCTTATAAACCTTTTAAGAAGTTAAACTCCTAGTTAAACCTAAGAAGAGTAAGTTCTATATATAGTAAGTAGAATACCTTAGATTTACTATTACTCTAAGAGAGGTTAGTATATCTAAAAATAAAATTAAGGCTATTTAAGAATAGCTTACGCTAAAGAACTTTAAAGAAGTCTAAAAGTTCCTAAGCTTTATTAACTTCTATTAGAAATTTATAAAGAACTATAGAAAGATTAATATAGTTCTTATAGACCTTAGCTATAAGAATAAACTATTCTAATAAGAAGAACTATAATAAATAGCTTTCTAGAAAATTAAAAACCTTATTACTAGTAAACTAATCCTCTTTATCTTAAACCTAACGAAATAATTTAAAGTAGAACTAAATATATCTAACTATATTATTAAAGTATAGTTATTTTAATAAGACTTAGAAGGATATTTATACCTTTATGCTTTTTTCTCTAAAAAACTTAAAAGATTTAAACTTAACTATAAGATTTATAATAAAGAACTTATAGTAATTATTAAAGTTTTTAAAGAATAGTAACCTAAACTCTTAAGAACTATCTATAAAGTATTAGTATACTTAGATTATAAAAACCTTATATACTTCATAACCTTAAAAGTATTAGAAAAACGATAAGTATAATAGTTAGAATTCCTATTAGGATTTAATTTCTAGATTATTTATAGAAAAAGATTAGATAATAGTAGAGCTAATACCCTTAGTTAGAGACTAAACTATAATATCTTAGTACCTAAAGAAACCTAAGTAATTCTTAAAAAGGATAACTATAAAGACTTAATACTAGCTATTAAACTCTTAATAATAGCTAGACGATCTAATATTAGCCTACTTAGTAAGTTAGATAATAAAGTAATTATAGAGTTTCACACTTACTTTATATATAGTTACTAAAGAATTATAAAAACCTAGAAATAACTATAATAATAATATAGAGAAAAGGTTACTAGAGAATATATAGTAAAAGTAATTAAGGATTATAAGGTATACCTCAAAAGCAAACTTACTTAATATTAACCTTATAGTATACTATAACTTTTACTAGTGCTATAAACTACTTAGTAATTTATATTACTTAACTTTATTATTAAACTACTAAAGTCTTAAGAACCCCTTATAGGAGTATACTATAATAGTATTCTTATTATTATAAACTAACTTATAAAATATACCTACTTTATCCTATATAAAAAAGCAAGTAATACTAAAGAATATATCTATATATTTCTCAAATATATTATTACTAACTATAGAATACCCTAAGAAATTATATTAAATAGAAATAAGATCTTTACTTCTAATTTTTAGAAATTAATTATGTTATAACTTAGTATTAAACAATTAATATCTACTATATTCTACCTATAGACTAATAAATAAATAGAAAGAATTAACTAAATCTTTAAAACCTATCTCTACGCCTATATTAATTATAACTAAGATAATTAAGTAGTACTACTATTAATAGCTTAATTTACCTATAATAGTATAGTTAGAGAAAGTACTAAGAAATCCCCCTTCTACTTTAACTATAGATTTAAACTAACTACCTATAGAGAACCTCATACTAGCTTAGTAGCGCTAAAAGCTATTACTATAGTTAAGTAAATTAAGGATATCTAGGATAACGCATATAAAGAGCTTAAATTTATATAATAATAAATAGTATATTTTAGTAATAAACGAAGGATTAAGGGACTAACCTTAAAAGAGGGAGATAGCACCTATCTTATATAGTAAAATATCAAAATAAAATAACTAAATAATAAACTAAACTTTAAAAAACTTAGACCTTTTAAAATCCTCTAAAAAATTATACTAGTTAATTATAAACTTAACCTACTTAATATAATAAAATATTTCTTAATATTCTATATCTTACTACTTAAACTAATATTATAAAGATTATAGACGAATAACCTTATTATTATAGAAGATAATAAACTAAAATATAAGGTTAAATAAATTATTAACTACCTTAAGGAACTAGAAGGTTATTAATACTTTATTAAATAGAAAGGGTATAATTATAAAGATAACATATAAGAACTAGCTAAGAATATTACTAACGCAAAAGATAAACTTATAACCTACTAGTAATAATACTAAGAATAAGAAATAACGCTAGCAGTACTAGTAGCATCACCCCTAACAAATACTAATAGCTACCTATATATTAGATACCTATATAAGCACGTTAGACTACTAATAGAAGTAAATAAACTATAATAAGGAAAACTATTTATTCACTTAAGAATACTAAAGCTTAACTAAAACTCCCCTAATAAGAAGTTTAGAGTATTAGGATTCTAATTAAGGATTAAATCTAAGTTTAGTATACTAAAACTACCTATAGACTAAACCTCTAACATAGAAGAACTAATAAAAGGACCTTTAAATATATTATCCCCCTTAGTAACTACTAATATTTCTTTATAACCTTTCTTAAAAACTATTCTTTTCGCTTTATAAATATAATCTAACTTTACTAATACTTTATTTACTTCTACTTACGCTTTTTATAATACCTCTATTCTCTTATGAAATATTTCCTTAGTTTCCTCCTCCTTATTATCTAGACGATAAGACTCTACTATTAATTACTCTATTATAAATAATTAGCTAGAAAGAGAAACTTAAAAATAAATACTACTTTATACTAGTAAATTATATCCTTAGAAGTATTATAGGAATAATAGGTACTACTAATAGCAATATACTCCTTATAAACTAAAGACTTTAGTAATATTTTGTAATAAAGCCTCTTTAAGTAATAGTAATAATAAGATATAACTTTAAAACTATTCTTAGTAATATTAAGAGAATAATAATAGCGATAAAGTATAGAGATTATAAGATTATTAGAAATATAACCTAACATAATATTAGCATTATAGAGTAAATTAAGAAGTATAATTAATAGGTCCCTAACTAAAGACTAATAACCTATTTATATTAAGTCTTAAAGATAAAACCTTTAGAGAGAAGACTTAATATTATAACCTATAAAATAAGGATAATAGCTAAACAACCTACTTAGATATTAAGTAGCTAGGATAGAACATTTATACTATAAGATTATAAAAATAGTAAAGACCTACTTAGAAACAAAAGAACTATAGTATAAGTTATATAATAATAAAATAAGACTAAGTAAGTAGTATAGATCATTAAACGCTTAGTTAGAACTACTAAGCGTTTACTAATAATTACTAAGTGCTTACTAATACTTAACTAGTGATTAGTAAGTAGATTAAAGGACTATTTAGGACTTATATATAGTATAACTTTAAGCCTAGCTCCTAGTTAGACTTCTATAGCTCTTTAGTAATTAACTTCTTAGTATTTATCCTTATAGATACTCTTAGCTTACTTTTACTATGAATTACTTATTAAGTCTAAGACTAATCACTTTAGTCTCTAAAGACCTAATCTACTATAGCCTACAACAAATAACCTAGACCATAACCCTAGTATACTATTACTATATATTAATCCCTAGCTTCTATTAGCAAACCCTACTATTAGATAGCTAACTATAACAAGTAGATTAGGTTTTTAGAGATTAAAGTAATTAGTTTTAGACTTAATAAGTAATTTATAATAAAGGTAAGCTAAGAGTATCTATAAGGATAAATATTAAGAAGTTAATTACTAAAGAGCTATAAAAGTTTAACTATAAACTAAACTTAAAGTTATACTATATATAAGTTTAAGGTAGTTTTTTTATCCTAAAGACTAATATCTCCTAAGTAGTCCTTAAATATAGACTACTTTCTCTATATTAATCCTAGGTTAAGATTACTTATCTTTTATTAGTCCTTTTATTATTATATAACTTATACTATAGTTCTTCTGTTCTAAGTAAGTCCTTACTATTCCTATAATCCTATAGTATAAATATCCTATCTTAGCCGCCTAACGCCTAAGTAGGTTGGTTAACTATTATCTATATAGGATAGGTTGTAACAACCAAAGCCAACACGAACTCAAACTGAAGGTCGTTCGGAATCGATTGGGCACCCACCAGTGCGACCGCAGCGCAAATGGCGGCTAAAACCCTGTGAGAACCCATTTAAGAGAAGTGATGGAGCAAATGCGCCAGCCAAGTACTTGGCGGTCTTCCAAAGCAGCTGTATTTAGTGTCCGAAGACTTCGTTCGTGGAATCGTGCGTCGCTAAGGAGCCAACCCCTGATGTTTGGGATGATCGATTCTGCCTGCCGGGATTGGATCATAGATCAGGGCTGAAATGATGCCTGCAGCAATCGTTCGGTTGTTTACATGCCAAAGGCAGCGGCAGGAATCTGTCACACGCTAGATACCTCTGAGCAGGCGTTTTCTCCCTAAGATATTTAAGACATGGCGGGGTTCCGACAGGCTGAGCTGAAAATCCTCATTCCTAGCTTTCCCAATCAACATGATAATCAGTGTGACGAAAGAATGTTATGCTATCTCCCTCTGCTGTGCGCTCATGTTTTCACAGGGATGCCCCTGAAAAAGACAAATCGATCTCTACGCTAAGTACGTCTCGTTCGGTCCTCGGCGCAGCAATAAATCCTGGCCTCGGCCCGCTCCTTGAGAACTTTCGATTACTCCAGCGCTGGAGCAGTAGGTCCGTGGATGTCTTCAGGGCTTGGAGCTGTCTGAATGTGGAATTGTATGTTGAATTAAGCTCGATTAGCTCGCAAATGTGGCAAGACATCATCACAAGCACATCATCGTCCTGAACCCCATGTGAAGGGAAAAGGCCCCCTCACGTATCACCGCGGCCTTGCCACCCAAAGTCTTCCGTGGCAAGATGCATCTAATGGTGTTCCGCGAAGACACAGGTTCAAGATATTACAAAACCCATTTTTCTGACAAGGTTATACTGGCGACGAACAGCAATAGATCGCTGAGCAACATAATTAATTTCGTCGGCAGCGACGTCTGCCTCCCAACAGAATGTTGATTACTTTCCAGAGAAAGATTAGGCTCAATCACCCAAAAGGTCAAGCTGCACCGAAAGTCTCCACGAACACGAAGAAAATTGCCGCGACCTGAAAGAAATATCGGCCTGGGGTTGCATGTCTCCCAACTTGGATCCAATGCCGCCTTCCTAACTCATATCAACCTTAGATATTGATGTGATTTTCTGCAGTCTGTCGTCAATGTGCCCGTGCAGATCATGACCATGTTCGAGAGATCTTATTACCGGATGCTGACGGAAGGCAACATCTACATCTTTTTGGGTAGAGGGGTGAAATTTGGCTTTGGATTTGCGTCTACTCCAGCGAATGACTGTGATTACCCTTGAACAGCATATGTGACTGCTCAGAAGCCTGGATGAGGCGGCATTGTCCTTGTACGCTGACTGGCTAGCGATTCCCACTCCAAGCGGTCGAGGCCGTCTTGGCGCAGATCATTGAACCGGGTGCCCAATCCAACAAGCCCGCAAAATTCTATCAAAATGCAGCTGAAAGCAAGGTAATTTTTGGTGCAAGCACGGCTCAGATAAGCAGTTTCCGGCCGATCAGCACGTTCCGCCAGCGCACAGCACCGCACCGGTAAGCTTTGCCAAGAACATCGTCTACGCCGAAGAGTGTGATGTTGAGATATCTACAATCGACATGGATAACCTAATCAATGCCACAAAACAAAGCTCTTGCCACACAGATTATGCCAATCTAGGATGATCATTTAGTATTCGCTTCTTCACACGCTGAGACAAAGCACAGTGAGCTGAAGACTTTCTTATCGGTCTTTCGTCCTGTTCCCAACTTAACTACGTGTCAGTAGCCTCAAGCCTGGCAGATATCAAGGCAGGATTGAGGCCAGACTTGGGTTGCTTTTCGCGTATGCGATACCTTGCAACATGGATCGCGTACACTTGCTTTCATTCTGGGTTAGCGTTGCCAGGCTGTTATACATATTTCAGGCGAGCAATTCCCAAATCGTGCAGTCTTGGATTCATCTGAAATACGACAGAGTATCAATTTTTAGGCAGCTTGACACTAGAGTGCTTGAGGCATACCCACTGCATTATCTGAAGGGAAGAAAAAGGTGATGATCAGTCTTGGAGATTGTCGTTTGTGACTCGGCTTGCATGAGCTGAAAGATTGGGTGGGGCTATGTGACGATTTCTCAGTGCTCGGTCTGCCCATAGCCTCCAACTTTTTGATGGCAAAACTGGGTTCTTCAAAACCGTATGGCTTCCGACTCAACGACCAGCTTGACGAGGACCGAGGTTGCCCTATCATCATATTCTGCACTCTACTCATCGCGTGCTCTTTTCGACTGTTCACTTGTTCTTCTCTAGCCTTCATCACGATGGCTACGCAGACCCTCAACGCCTCCACGCCAGGACTCGTGGGCTGGACCGCCGGGCCAGAAACCCGTGGTACGCTCACGCTCGTCTGGAGCTGCGTGATCACAATTTTTGCCTGCACGTGGACTGTGCTACACCTCAATGTTCCAGGACGAACAGAGGGTGCAATGGCCATTACGCTACGAAAAATGAAGTGGATGGCCATCAACGTTCTTTTCCCGGAGTTTATCTTTGCGAAAGCCGTTTGCGACCTACGGCTCGCGCTCGAGGAACTCCGTGAGTTCGATGTCAACGTAACACAGAAGAAGACGCGTCTCCAGCTCTGCGAATGGACCGTGTCATATAAGGGGGTCAGCCACGAGTGGTCCTGGGAGTTCGAGTACCCACTGTGGGCGCGTGGGCTATATGGTCTGCTAGGCCTCACACCTCCGGAACCCCCTTTCAACGAGAAGCCTCTACCGCAATGGATTTCAAGAATATTTTCCCTAATCTCTTCCAACGCCAAATCGCCCGAGAATTCGAACGATCCTGAGGCTCAACACTCGCATGGTCAAAAAGACCCACATGCAAACAGGGCAACCTCTTCATACAATCAACAAGAGATTGCGAAGGTTTCAAAAGACCCAGACGCCTTGTCATCGAGAACACAAGAAGTTCGCCTATCCCAGACGCCACAGAAAGCCTCCCGAGCCAAATTGCGAACCATCCAAAAATGGACCGTCGTACACTCGTATTATGCTCAAATGGGTGGTTTACTGTACCAATCGCGGTCCTCGAACCCTAGTCCTCTATATCACTCTTGTACGGCTTCTATGCTGACCCAGAGATACTCGTTCGTCGGCGAAGAATGCGAAAAACATCTTTTCAGACACCTGATTCTAAGCGAGCGAGACATCAGAGACAAGAGCAAGGCAGATTGGGTCTTGAAAGGAATCGCTGTTGCCCAGGTGGCATGGCTCATTCTGAGCGTGATCGTCCGTAGCATTATGCATCTGCCGATTACCCAGCTTGAAATTGCGACTATTTCGTTTGCTGCTATGGCTATACTTAGCTACGCAGCCAACTGGTGGAAGCCAAAGGATATCTCCCAAGCTACTATTTTGGAAACGCCAGCTTTTGGCCATACTCCAAAGGAGCAAGCTTATACGCAATCCCTTAAGCTTCGGCTTCTATCGCCAACGGAGGCTGCGGAAAGTATTAAGCATATTCACGACAAATTACCACGAGTTCCCAATGATTTCGTATGGATGGAGGGCGACAGCCCCCTGATATTCACCATCATGGCCATTTCATCTCTGGGCTTTGGCGGTCTACATTGCATCGCTTGGTACTTTCAGTTCCCTTCCCAGGCTGAACTCCTCTGTTGGAGAGTCGCAAGTGTTATCTCAGCTACGCTGCCTGCGATCACCTTAGGAATCAACCTCATCATTCACTTCCTGGTAACTAGTTACACCAATACTCGGATCGCTTCAATGCTTTTGCGCAACCTTGAGCCGTTGAACGACGTACCAGATATCTGGGACCATTTCGATAGTCCTGAGTGGTGGTCATGGCCATATGAAGAGAATGTGTTTCTATTTAGAAGCCCGTTGGGATCAAGAGATTGGGAGAAACAGCGACCGAAGACCATGACAGCCAACCAACCGAATTTCAAGTTTTGGTCAGAATTTCTGAATTTTGGACCTGAATTAGCGTCTTTCGCAAGGAAATGGAGGCAAATGAAAGAAGCTCGAGAATTGACACCATATGCGGCCCGTATGTTATGCAGTGAATGGCTTCGGGCAGGTTCTAGCCTACAGGATTTATCGAAATCGGAGGGATTGTGCGACTTTTGGCAAGACCATGAGGACTACTACGTCAGGAGAAAACACAAAATTTCCATTCCGGACTTACCCGAACCTACCTGCGTCGCCTTCATACTTCGAACCTATAGCGAAACTGTCAAACAATGCCGGTGGTGGGAACGGCTTCGAAAGTTTTGCGAAAAGGCATCGCCCATCATCACCATCGTCAGCGGCGTCATCTACACGACTGCCCGCTTGGTCATTCTCGTCCTTCTTTTTACCTGCCTCAGAGAGACACCAGCTGGTGTCTACCAGGTGACTCCTTGGCTCAACTTTCTTCCGAATTTCTCTTAAACAACGCAATCTGTCTTTCGACCAGCCTTCACAGCGCCGATGCCTTCGACTCGAAATATCTATGTCAAGCGAGAAATTACGGGTACCGAGACGACGACTTAGCGAGGAGCCGCCGGGTATCGAATGGGGGATGAGAGCGGAGTAATAGGAGAAGATGTATCAGCATGGGTGGTGTTGCGCAGCCTCGGGGTCTCTTAAGACTTTCTTATAAGACCAGTCTTATTAAGCATGGATGCACAAACGAAGGGATGGCGATGAAGACCTTGGGAAGGATTTCAAAATTGCTGGTAGTTCACCTCTTTGAGGCTCAAGACAATCGCATTACCGCACGCAGCATGGCTATCCTAGCCCAGTGCTAAAAGTTTCACTGTCATGCATAACTTCTCATCTTGTGCATGCCTTTATCTTAGTGTTATTGGCTGTTGTGGATTGAACCTGCCCAAGGCAGTCCACCAATAACTTCACCTTCACCTTTCGCCTCACCTCACCTTTGTCCTCCCGCCCATCCAGGTACCATCGACCCTTATGGTCTCACCACACCCACACAATCCTTCCTTCCCTTATAGTCAAGGTAGCCGTCCGCTTCTCTCGTCCTGGCCGGCCGCATCCGTAACTCCAGAGGCCGTCTTTAGCCCAGCGGCAAGTCAAAGTGAGGGTAGAAACCAACCTTCGGGTGAGTTTCATAGGTTCGAATCTCCCTTGGGACTCTGCACCCCAATCGAGATTGTGCCGAACTTTTGCTTTTTTTGTCAACTTTGTGTGCTGAGTTGACTGGTTGCTTTTTTTCTTTTAAAAATGTCTAAAGGAATTTTGTGGATGTTGTTGGTTGCACCTGCTTGCGATGGTTTGCTACGTTTATAATTGAAAACTTTTGTCTGTTGATCTTCCTGGTGAATGTTTCTTTCAAGATAGAAAAGAGTTTGAAGTGCTTCCGTGGTTTTCCGTTGCGCCTGTGCTGGTTTGCTACGAAGCTGGGAAATTTTGGTCTTCATGGAATTAAAAATATCTAAGGAAGCGTTTTTGTTATATCCGATCGTACATGCAGACGTCAATGAGCCCGAGAAAGAATCGCTTCCCTGTGTCTAGTAGTCGTCCTCATCCTGCTCGTCGCCAGATTCGCCCTCCTCAGCCATGTTCATAAACATTCCGCTCTCCTCGTCCTCGTCTTCTTCTTCATCCTCCTCGTCGTCGGTATCATCAACGCCAATAGTACCTTCTGTCTCAGGCTCCGACTCAGTCTCGATGGGGTTCTTGCGACGATGAGCCATGAGCTTCTCGGCAAGCGACATCTTCTTTGGCGGCGCATCCTCCTCCGAGCTCTCCTCTTCTTCAGACTCCTCGTCGGATATCGGGTTTTGTCGGCGGTTGCGTTGGAGCTTCTCGGCGAGCGAAAGCGGCTTCTGTGCTCTTGACGGCTCCTCTTCCTCATCTGAATCATCCTTGGCCTTGGTATCTCCAACCTCTGCGCCGCCCTCATCTTCGTCTTCTTCTTCATCGTCTGATGGTAGTACCCGAGCGCGTCTGCCAGCCGGTCGTGCAGACTTCTCTGCCTCGTCCTCCTCATCTTCGTCCTCGTCGTCGGAAACTACCAGACGCCGGCGTCGGGCTGTGCTTTGAGCTGGCTGTTCCTCTTCATCGTCTCCGTCGTCGATCTCGGAATCAATTTTGATGAATTCACGTTGTCGCCTTCTGGCTGGTGGTTGCGAGTCTTGTGCTTCGGTCTCTTCCTCCTCATCGTCGTCATCAAGGACTACCAAAGGCCGACCACCTCGCCCACGCGGACGATCTCCTGCAGCTTCCGGCTCGGGACTTGAGAACTGTGCTGCTGAAGCATCGCCGTCGACCAGCATGCTGCCGCCGTCCTCGTCTCTTAATGGCGAGAACCCGCCAAAGTCAGAAGCGCCACCATCCTCCTCGTCTTCGCTTTCCTGGCTGCCGTCGATCTCAAGGTCATCCACGTCCGGGTCCTCATTCACAGACTCTTCATCGATGGTGGCGTCGTCGATACCGTCGCTCTCGTACTCATTCTGATCCGAGTCGTCTTCTTCCGAGGATTCCCCGACGTCGTCGCCTTCTTCGTCTTCGTTAGGGTCGTACTCCCGTGCATCGCCGTGCTTTGCCAAGAATGCGGGAAACCTGTCCGCGGCGTCCCAACCGAAGCATGTCATTCGCCAGTACTTGATGTCGCAGAGCTGTTCAAACATGACATCCCACTCCCCGACAGTCTCAGCTTCAAGGTCAGGGTCCCCTTCCAGGATCGTCTCCCGGAGTTCGTCGCCGAGTTCGTCCAAACCGTCCATGGCCGCAAACTGCTCAGATGCGTGTTTCGCGGCAAATTCCGGGTGCTTGTCGACATCAGGCCAGCAGTACACAAAGTGCAGGTCTTCTCCAATCCGGCACTCTCGCTGTAACTGCTGGAGCTCGTAGCGGTGAATCTTGTCAGAAGCGCACCATCGCAGCTTCTTTGGGGGACGTCCCTCATTGTGCCACTCGAATTTGTAAAAGTTGGTCACCTCGGGAAAGGATGCGAGAGTCTGCATTTCTTTCAGTTGGAAGTAGTCGATATCTGCAGCGAGGTGGAGCACGTTTTCTGAAAATCCTGGGATGACGGCGTTGTGAGCCCACTCCTTCCTGTGGCCATTGATGTGCACAATGTCGCGCTCCTTGTTGAAGTGCACGATCCGGCGACCTTCGCGAATGGCTAGCGTGTCTGGGAACGCCTTGAGCGCAATCTCGCGACTTTCCTGGTGAAGACCTAGCATCGCGTCCACCGCCCGGATCTGATTATCCAGGGTCGCGCTTTCCCAGATGACATCTTGCGTCGGCGAGCAGACCATCTGGAAAGAAAGAACGTGCGGTGAACGATCAAGATCAGGACAGAAGTACTGCCAGATGCGATGGCGCAGCTCGATAGGCAGCTTCTTGAACTGAGTGAAGACGGCCTTGGGTTGCGCTTTGCGGCTGCTGCCTGCCCCAAGGATGTCGTCGTAGTCAGATTCCTCATCGGACGAGTCGTCGCTGGACTCGGAGTCGCTGTCGCCTGATTCGGAAGCCTCGACGTCGAGGAAGCCGGTGCCCTGGTCTTCGACCTCAGAGTCGACGGAGTTTTCCGAGTCGGATGCATCGTTCTGCACGAGGCCGACGCCCTCGGTGGCGGATTCGTCTGATGAGTCTGTCATTTTTCGTGGGTGCTCTGATGAAAAATGAAGGCCTTTGGTCGTTTGTTGAAAGGTTTTTGGTTGGGCTGGCTTGTCGTCCGGGTGAGACGCGGTTTGGTCGTTGGCGCCGGGCGCCAAGTGGAAATTTGTCACGCGCTGACAGTGCCAGAACACGTGACCCTGATGGCTTTTTTCTCTCCCTTGCTGGCCTCACACCTGGCGCCGGCTGGCAGCACCTTCTCATTGCATACAGAGGCTCACTCACTCAATCCGCTCGAAAGCACATTCATGAGATTCTTTGATGCATCGTGCGTAACTCATCTAATTTTCCTGCTGACCCGAAGAGGTTGCATGAATGCGGCCAAACGGCAGCATATCTGTTGGTACCTTGAAGCTTGTTAGTAAAAACCTCACTTTCTAGAACACAAAAAAAGAAAGACCAAACCGGGTAAAGAGAGCCAAATCTTCCTGAGAGCATTTGAAATAAGCGCTGTGAAATTTCATCTCAAATGACGAGCAAAATTTTGCACAGGCCTCAAGCTGCTGAAGCAGCAGGTTGCTCGTTAGGTGTTCCTTCAGGCCTGAGACCTCATCGTTCACTAGGTACCTTCAACGCACCCAGCGTGCAAGTATCTTCAATAGGTTCTTATTGTTCGCTCAAACATCTGCTAATCATAATGCAAGTTCTACACAGTAGCCTCAGATGAGTGCATCATTCTTCAAATGCCCTAGTATCAAATGCTTTCACGTGTCTGTGCGAGATTACAACGCCTCAGCAACAACGCCCAAAGTCTTGGCCGCCTCCGAGAGGCGCTCCTCCATCCACTCAACGCTCTCCTCCGGCAGCACGAAACTTGAGTATGCCTCACCCGCCGTCTCAATTAGGGTCTCAATGCCAGGGCCGTTTGTAAACACAATAGCCCTTACGAACCGAGTGCCAAAGTCGAGCGTAAAGGCCTGTCCGGCGGAAACCAGGAGAGTTTGTCCCTCACGAACCTCAGTCCATTCTCCAGACTCTTTCAGCTTGATTTTGAGTACACCCTCTTGGACACAGAAGCAGTGATCCACCGTCGGGAACGTCAGCCATCTTGAGAGAGGTGACTTCTCGTACAGCTTAGAGGACTCGAGGCTGGTAATGGCGAACTTGCCGCTGCACTGCGAGGCGTTGATGAAAGGGCGTGACAGAACACCGCCGAGGATGTATCTGGGGCCGGTGTTCGCACGGAGGAAGTAGGGCTCCAGAGGTCCCGGGAGGACGTTTTCGCTCTCCTGCCAGTCCGAGACCTCGGGAGGCGTGTAGTTGCGCTCAAAGTGGACATCAAAGCGGTCCTTTGCGGCCATGACCTTGGGAATCAGCAAGCTCTTAAGGTCACGGTTGTCGTTTTCTGGTACGATAACGCCCTTGTATGTCTCTCCGACATAACGGAAGAAATCTACCCAGTCACCTGGGGCGACCAAGCCCAAAGTTTCCGTGTGAGGCCCCAGGAGCTCAGGGTTGTGAATAACTTTCTGGTGAAGGTTAGAATTCAATCTCTCCACAGAAAGGATTTCGAGCGGGTGTGACTTACAGGGGGGACATAGGCAAAGTCACCAGGACCCATGATCCTGCACTTGTCGCCGTTCCATAGCTTCAAGTAACCCTTGGTAACGAGGAAGACGTCGTGAGCTTCCGCGTGCCAGTGGAAACCGGGCGCATCGGAAAGGACAGCTCCGCTGGAAAAGACGGCGATACCACCGTTTGTCTGTTTTGAAGATGCAAGAATTCTGAAAACACCCTTGCTGCCGGGGATCGTGACGCGCTCGCCCTCGAGCTGGTCAATGATGTACGTCGTCCTGGCGTCAGGGGGAGTCGAGTGGACCGGAATGCTCATGTTGGGCAGTAGTGTCCAATAATCAGGGAAAGAATGCCTGTTTGCGGAAGAGGTATGTGTGGGGTGCAAGGGGGCGGCAAGCTGATTGCACGTGTGAACGAGATGATGAGGGGATGAGGGGTTGAGGGGTCAATAGTTGTCGATGAGTGCTTTTGGGGCGCTTGTCGAGCCTCTTTTTAGAGCTGCGTTTCCCCGCGTTCGCAACGGCGCTGGAGCCGAAATAATGAGGGGACGTTCACCGGGACCACATTGCCTTATTGGCCTCTAACGTCGGGATATCAGAGCGGCGTCTGCAGATACCCGGAATTTCCGGGAATTTCCGGAACACCCGCGGAACATCCGCCATCTCGAGGGTGAGTTGCCACAACTCCACACCCCGGAATGCCGGCTCGGAGGGAATTCTCACGAAGGTCCACAGGCAACGAGTTCTTGTTCAGCTATCTAGGTTGTCCCCGCCGCACTATTACCCCGGACTTTAAGACTGGATTTGTATCCGAGATTTCTCTTTGCAGAAAGATTCCCGTATTGAAGCCAAGCACGACAGCAGCCATGACGACCCAGCCCCCCTTCCGCGCAGTCTACAAGACCATAGGTCAGCAGGAGATCGATGTGGATGTCTACTTGCCCCCGCCGGCGGAGGCCAAGGCATCGCATCCGGTTGGTATGTTGTGACCCATGACTGCCTTTTGCAGCACCAAAGGAGTTTCTTCGGACTAATGTGGGCCTTGTCAATAGTCATCAATATTCATGGAGGAGCCTTTATGCTAGGCTCGTCAAAGATGGTCAACAGAGACCAAGTAAATGACTGTCTCAGCAGAGGATGGATCGTCTTGGCTCCTAATCACCGGCTCTGTCCCCAAGTCTCATTGCTCGATGGACCCATGAGGGATTGCCGTGACCTTCTTGCTTGGGTGTACGATGGCAGTCTCCAAAAGGCTGTCGATACTCAAGCTGAGGGATCATATGCTATTGACACTGATCATGTGTTTGCCTTTGGAACTTCCTCCGGTGGCACACTTTCGCTTAGCTTGGTAAGTTCATGCAGCTCGAAACTAGACTTCAGAGGGAATAAGTCTCCAGATTAGCGAAGTGACACATGGCGCTGACGAGATGAACCAACTCAGGGATTTGGGGTTCCCCGTCCCGTCGCTGGAATTTACGACATGTATGGCCCAAGCAACTTCACAGATCCGTTCTGGACAAAGAAGCTCGAACATGTCGCCGCTAGACTTCCCTCAGGGCTAACTGACGAGTTCCTAAACAAAGTGTTTGACGAGGACCCAGTGCCTATTCTGGGCGGCGTCTCCCTCGAAGGACAGGCCCCGGGTCCTCCGAACTTTGACGACCCACGACAGGCGTTTGCCATGACGCAAATCGCCAATGGAAACGTCATGAACACGATAGTCCCATCCCATAATTGGGACGAGGTTGACCCCATAAGAAACATCAGCGCGTCCTTCCCGCCGACGTTCATAGTCCACGGGCAAGCGGATACAATGGTCTCCATTGATCTAAGCAGGGCGCTGTTTGAGAAACTGCAAGAAAAGGGGGTCAAATCTGACTTGAGGGAAATTCCGGGCGAGGAACATACCTTTGCCGCCAAGATGAAGGTCGGGTCTCAGACTTGGAACCTCCAGCGCGAAGGCTTTGACTTCCTTGAGAGCTTGATCAAATGATCCAAATGCATTCAATTCATGAGCTAATTTGATACAAAATAAGTTACCTGCATCATGCGTTCTCCGTGCCAGCAACCCGGTCCGGAGATCCGGAGAGTGAGACACTAAATTTCTCTTGGTGGTTGTCAGTCAGCCTCTACACTAGCATCGTGATCGCATGGGCTAGCAACACACACCGTCTTGTGTCGTGATTGGCTCCTGCCATCCGAAGTGCTATTGAAAGTCAATTGGCATTGACAGCTTAGGCTTGCGAATACAAAGCAACTCCTGCCCGGATGTCCCGTGCTGCATGTTCTCGGTGCAATGTGTAGCGGGTGGCTGAGGACCCAGCATTTTGACACGACAAGCCCATTTTTTCGGCCTGGTGGAAGTGTGCGATCACCTGCGCAGTTACGTGTCAAGCGTGACAGAACCAAGCTTTGCCCCAATCTGAAGTGCCGATGGCCAAAGTGGCTAGTAGCATCCGGGGACCCCGCCACCCTAAGCGTTGAAGAAGAGTCTGGGGTGCAGTCGGGACTTCCGGCCGCGAGCCCGGATAGATCCCGGCCAGCGTCGCAGGAACCTGCTTGTCGAGTCGGTGAACTTTGATATAATCCTCCGTGGTCAATCAGCCCATCAACACCTGGCCATCGACTGACAATCTAGATCTGTCAACAACCACATCGGAAGGTCCAGTCGCCGACGCTCCGTCTGAACCACAGATCTTCACAGCAATCCTTGACAGAGACCCCGATACCCTTTGTGCATTGCGCAGGAACGTAAAGCACAAGCGAACCAACACCGGGTCGGCGTTACTACTCACCCGACGACAGCGCGGTCGAAGCCGCCTACTAGGCGAACGACTCTGAACGATGGACTCTCCTCGCGACGAGGTTCACGACGCCAAGGTGGATGTCACGCACAATGAAGAGGCCCTTCGGGAGGCCGACCGCCAGATGAGTCCGATGGAGTGTTTGCGTCGGAATCCAAAGATCGCGCTTTGGACTCTGTACGCCAACAGTAAGTAGTTCGTCCGATCACGATTGACATGCAACTCTAACAATGACAACTCAGTTGGATCTTGTCTGGTTGGTTTTGAGAACCTGGCATTGTCAGTATGCTTGGCCATGCCGGCATTCCAGTAAGTGAACAGCACCAATTCCGCTTCGCAAGACTCATTGAGAGTTTCTAACAATGAGGTGTTTTCAGGATGACCTTTGCGTCTGAGGTCAATGGAGCTCTGATCATTCCAGCGTACTGGCAGTCAGCATGGAACGCCATGTACAACACGATGATGTTCTTTGGATCATTTACTGCTGGATATGTTCAAGATTGGTTCGGTCGTCGGGCGGTCATGGCAATGGCGATTGTCGTTTCCGCTTGCGGCATTGCGATCAGCTACGTCTCCGAGACCCCCTCTCAGTTCCTGGGAGGCAAGATTGTCACTGGATTTTCTGTCGGTCTTTTCACCGCAACCACCCAGACGTATGTTTCTGAGATTGCTCCTCTGCCCATCAGAGGCATTGCGCTCTCTGTCAACACCATCATGCTGGTAAGTGTCATTCACAGGCAGGCGCCAGTTGACAGTAATACTAACTAACAACGAACAGAACTTGGGCTTCCTTATCGCCATCTCATCCAGCTTCTCCCGAACCGCGATCATGGACAAGTCCGCTTTCCGCGTCGTCTTCGCCGCAGCCTGGGCATTCCCCGGAATTCTGGCCCTGGGCTTGCCATTCATGCCCGAATCACCAACATGGCTGGTGCTCAAGAACAAGCACGAAAAGGCTCGCCGGTCTCTGGAGCGACTCTCCGGTGCCACAGAAGATATCGACACCCGCTTGAACCAGATCATCGAGAACGTCGAAGCCGAGCGCCGTCTCGCCGCCGAGAAGGCCTCTTTCGTCGACTGTTTCAAGGGAACCAACTGGCGCCGAACTCGCATCATTCTCATCTGCTTCTACATCCCCCAGGTCACGGGTGCGGTTCTCTCGTCCAACGCCCCTTACTTCCTCAACCAGACCGGCCTTGACAGCCACACCGTCCTCATGCTGGTGCAGGTTGGCATCGCCGTTGGTCTCGTTTCGGCCATCCTCAACGCCTTCTCGATGATGAGGTTCCGCCACCGCCCGCTGATGTTCTTTGGTATCACCGTGTGCGTCTGCTTGTACCTCACCATGGGCATCGCCGCGGCATTCCCGAAGACGAACGCGTCGCTCCTGACCATCGGCGTGGCTCTGATCTTCACATCTATCTCCTACGGACCTGCGGTCGGTGCATCCATGGCTGTTGCAGGCGAGGTCTCCGCCTCGAAGCTCCGTGCCAAGTCCCTTGGCATTGGCGTGGCCTTCTCCTCCATCGTCAGCACCATCTGGACCATCATCCTGCCGTACCTCTTCAACACCGATCAGCTCAACATGGGCGGTCACATTGGGTGGATCTTCTTTATTATGGGCATTCTCATGTTGGTGGTTCTCTACTTTGATGTTCCAGGAACCAAGGGCCGCACGTTTGAGGAGCTGGACCAGATGTTCGACATGCGCATCTCGGCGCGCAAGTTCGAGAGTTACCAGTTCAACGAGGGGCCGGTGGATACCAAGTGAAGCGGGTAGAAAACAGGGGGTCCTGTTTTGAGTTGTTTTTGTTCATTTTAGCTACGAAAGTTACGAAACTGCGTTGGGTAGTGCTGGAAACTCTTTTTGCGGGTCTCGCTGCAAGCTCCATCAGCTTTTCTCCATTGTGATTGCTCGTGCATATGACTTGGATCGTAAAGATCGTCCGCTTTGTAACATTGGGGACTTTTGATTTCGGCCCTACTCGCGGGCTGCAACGTCGGCGGCAAAGCCGACGTAAACAAACCGGAATTGCCGGATGAGGGTGGAGTCGTTCATGACTCTCCTGAGTCTCTATTGGAGGTTGACTAAGCGGAACAAGGGGTTTGCCAGAGCTGGCCAGGAGCTCGAGGTCGCATTTGTTTCTGGCATTGAATCTCAGAGTGAAGATCGATACTACTAACATGGTTTTCATCTGATAGGGAAAAGAGAAGAGGACACGAAAATCTTGAGTCGGCCTATATTGCAACGGGTTATGGTTGCTGCCCCTGAACGCGTTTGATGAACACCCCTTTCCGCGCACGATTCAGCTCAACATTATTCGCGCATGACCGGCCCCCTCGTGACTGAAGCAGGCTGAGCAAACAGCTCAACAAGACGGCTCGGCCAGATCCCCCATGCCATCCACTTCAAAGCCCGTCAAGCCCGCCCCCGGCCTGAGGAGGAGCTGACCAAGCTTACCAATAAACACACATGCAATTCCGTTGAAGAAGGGGTTCCGCGATCGCAACCTTACCCCACAACACGCCGTCCCCGCATCGTCTTGCCGTCTTATGCCGCTTGTCTTGTGCGGGGAAGTGGAGAATTGATCGTTCCCACGTTCCTGCGGCAGAGCTGCGTTTCGGATGCGCGGCGGGCGTCGACAGCTTTCTGCACTTTCTGCATACAACCACAAATCTCTGTAGCACCCCCCGTCTTCCCACACTCGCGAATCGAAGAGCGGCCCAGAATTTCAAGCGAAAGACGGGTGTTCCGATACTGAAGTCATTCACGTACGACGCGCAGTCCCATGGGCGGGCAGTTCTCGCTGTTTTCAGCCGCTACAGAGGATGGATTCTGCAGAGGCCCAGCGCACGACGCAGAACTCTGGCATCAAGGTCCGCCGACCCCGGGCCGCTCGAGCGTGCGATCTCTGCAGGGCGAAGAAGAACAAGTGCGATGAGCTGTATCCTTGCACCTATTGCAAGAGTGAGTTTTTTGCGCGATTTTTAATCCCGCAATTGAGCTTGTTGTGGCGACTAACGTGAAAATTCAGACCGCGGCGCAACATGTGTCTACAAGGGCCAAGACATGTCGAGGAGGCATTACACGCCAGAGTACGTATCTCATCTGGAGTCTTTTTAGTCCAACGGAAGCTTCGCTGATCCTCGACAGATATGTGAGACAACTTGAAGAACAGGTCAAGAGCCTCTCGGCTCTCGCAGAGTCTCAGAGCCAGAAGGCTCAATCGACAGACGACAACGCCTCGGTATCCGCAACTATTCCCGAAATAGCCGAGGGGTTCTCACCGGCAGACTGCAGCCTCCAACGGCGCCCATCACGAAGCACGACTGTCGGCTCACCATCAAATGCACGCTCCAGGAATGCTGCCGGCCAGGAGGTTTCCGGCGTCAACCGACACACTCGGAACGTAGAGTTCTACGGAAGCTCGTCGTCAGTCGCTCTTCTGTCACATGTGCAGAGAACTGGTGAAGAGCCTGTGGTATCAAACGACCTGGACTCAGATGCGGGAACTTTGTTATCAAATCTTCACAATCCCGCATTCTCATCACCAGCAGCCGATCAGCCCCAGGGAGGACCAGCACACACCGGTGAAGAGAGGTCGTCTGCGAGGCCGGTAACTCACTACCCACAATGCCGGCACTTTCTGCAAAGTTTCTTTTCCAGCATACATTACGTGCATCCTATCCTCGATAAGAAAATCTTCTTCGACCGCTGCGAGATGATTTGGTCGAACCAAGAAGCTGCCCGGACACCATCGAGTTTCATTGCATTGTATTACAGCATCCTCTCTCTTGGCGCCCTGATTGGAGTGCGAGAGGATGAGCCCATCGACGGGATCGAGAACCTGCAATGGAGCAGGAGGTTCTTCGACGAGGCAAAGAGACGGTGTGATCAGCTGGGAATGGTCACTGATCTGGAAATGGTCCAGTGCTACTTCTTTTTGGTGAGTTGAATGGGACGTCAGCTGGTTGTGTGGGGGGGACGCTGACAATTTTGAAGGCGAAAGTTTGTCAAAATGAGTTGAACGCGCATTGTGAGTAATTGCATACATGGATGAGTCTATCTAAGCTGACGATTTTCGACCAGGGTCGTACATGTACGTCGGACTTGCTGTCAGAACAGCATTGGCGATGGGTATCAATCGCGAGCCTGGCCCAGGATGCAAGAAAGATCCAGCAGAACTCAGAGCAGAAACGAGAACGTGGTGGTAAGAGAAGCCGATGCTCTGCAAAACACTCGAATGCTGACAAAGTTTCAGGGGTTTGTACTCATTAGAGACGTAAGACTTCAAACTCATCAATCATCTCGCCAACTACTAACTTCAAAAAAGCGAAATGTCTTTCTCAATGGGCAGACCTGACACATTAGGGGCCGACCTCTACCACAACCGACAATTCCCAATTATTGGTGAAACAGAAAACGAGTACTCATCTAGCTCAGACCTCGTGGATCCTCCGTCTTGCGCCATCATCAAGTCGATGGTGGACTACTCAAAAGTCATCAGAAGCATCTGCCTGGGAATCTACCTGCCAGAAACGACGGTGCCGAGGACGGTTACGCTGGCACATCAGATCGATCAAGACTTGCAAAAGTGGGTTGAGAGCCTCCCGGGGCCGATTCGGCCGACAGAGACGGTTCAGCCACGATCACTGAAGAGCGCCAAAGAGGCTCAGTGGATGAAGAGGCAACGGCTCGTCTTGACTATGCGTAAGCTTTCCGCCGTGTTTCTTCAGTCGTAACGACCAGCTAACTCGCGTGGCAGGCTATCTCAACTTGAAGATTCTCCTGTTTGGGTCGATTCTTCTCACATCGACATCTGCAGAGCGTGCATCAATCCCGGGATCCCACGAGGGAATCCAAACGTGTCTTGAGTCTGCCAAGCAAACGATTGAAATCATTTACCAGACGTATCAACATCATGATTTCTTCCGCACATGGTACGAGTTCACTCAAAACGAGCTTCGCACGGACACTTGACTGACAGCCGTCACAGGTTCTACAATACCACATACACGGTGTTTGCGGCTTCAATGATTCTGGTATATGTCACTCAAGAGGCTGTTGAGTCAGAGCTTCAACCTCTTCTTAAACTCGTTGGCATGGCCATTGAGATTCTGGAGACCATGGACGAGTGCGTAGTGGCCTTGAGATCGGCCAAGCTTCTGCATAAAGCCATTGAGAAAGCCGAGAAGAAGTTCTCGGCGTCAACACCCTCCGCGGCTATGATACCAGCCATGCCACCCGCAGATGCAATGTTGCAGCTGAACCATTACTGGGGCCCCTTGAACATCCTCGACAATGAAATGGACTTTGGTTTTGCGATGCAATTTGCTGATTTCGAGGGGACAAATTCGCTGTTCATGGCACTGGATGATCAAAGGACCTTGTAAAAGAATCGAGAAATACGACCTAATGACAAACTTGGTTGCGGGATCGAGTCCTTGTTCTTTCTTTGACCCTTCGGTGTAAACCTCCCCCAATAGTAGGGAGGCCGTATGACAGTCGCCGTCTCCGATTCTGATGACTGTCAATAAGCAATGCCGACACAAATTTAACAACTGCCGAGAGGCGCAGAACCGCGGACACGTCTTCGTCTTTAAGTAGTAAATGGCCCGCTCGGAGATTCCTACGATGCTGGACATCCGAATCGTGCCCCCAAAACAGCAGCAACCGGCGGAAAAGCCGAAGCGGGGGCGGGATGTGGGGGTCTTTGCTGATGAGATCTCCTGCGGGGAAGTTCCGGGGTCGGAATGTCGGAGGCATCGGGGGGCTGTGGCCCCGACTGGTGCATCGTCACATGGGGTAGCTAGCTGGAAGCTCCGAATTCACGATGTTTTGGTGGCGGGACAAAACAATCCAATTTGGAAAACTTCATCTTGTTAAAGATCCAAGTGCCATCCGTCTAGAGAAGAAGTTCAGTAGTCACGGACAGAAACACAACCACAACTACAATCACAACGTTTACACGCTTGCATTGAACCCCTCCAACTTCAATTGACTCCAAATTTTCCACATATTCTCCAACATCACGATGGGGTCGCACGTTGACGAGAGGGACTTCACAGCCCTCCTCTCCGAACTGACGCTGGAAGAGAAGGTCGCGCTCCTCTCAGGCCGTGACTTCTCCACGGCAGCAGGTGTTGCGCGCCTCAACATTCCTCCCATCAGAGTAAGCATACTCTCATGACGTATCAAAATGTGTCAAGAGACGGCAACTGACTATTTCACTTCCAGGTCGCAGACTCCATTGCTGGGGTTCGCCCGTCAGGAATCACAGCCGACCTCACGACCGCATGCTTCCCCAACACGGCCTGCCTGGGCTCAACATGGGATGCTGAGCTTCTGGGCCGCATGGGTGAGGAGATCGCCAACCAGGCCCGTCTCAAGAGTGCGCAGATGGTTCTGAGCCCGACAATTAACATCCACCGCGATCCTCGCGCCGGACGCAATTTCGAGTGCTTCAGCGAAGACCCTCTGCTTTCTGGCCAGCTTGCTGGCGCGATCACCAATGGCATTCAGAAGCATGGATTCGGATGTTGCCCAAAGCATTTCGTGTGCAACGATTCAGAGACGCTGAGACACTTTTACGACGTGCAGGCGTCGATTGATAGCCGCGGACTGAGGGAGGTCTACCTCGCGGCGTGGCAGCATTTGCTGAGAACGTCGAATCCGGCTGGCATCATGACTGCGTATGCTCCTTTCTCCCCGCTACAGAGATCTTCACAGTGCTAACAGCAAGTGTGTTACAGGTACAACAAGGTCGACGGTACATTTTGCAGCGAACACGAGCCGTTAATCGAGCGGGTTCTGCGCAAAGAATGGGGTTTCGACGGAATGGTTATGAGCGACTGGTTCGCCGTGCACGACGTGGTTGCGCCGGTCAAAGCTGGTCTGGACCTCGAGATGCCCTTCCCGGTGTTTAGAGGCGGGCGGCTGGTCGAGGCCGTCAAGTCTGGCAAGGTGTCTGAAGCAGAGATCGACGCCAGAGCTCTCAAGATGCTGGAGCTTCGAAACCGCACGAGGACAGTTCACGGCGAACGGCCGGAGAGGTCTGAGATAACCGACGAGACCAACCAAATCGCGCGGGAGCTTGCGGCAAGCGGCATCGTTCTTCTGAAGAATACCGACGAAGCTCTTCCCTTGGATACATCAAAGACGAACAAGGTTGCTTTGATTGGAGAGTACGCCGGTGCGCCTGTTGTCACCGGCGGAGGCAGCGCTTCGTGCACACCGCAGTACCGACACTCTCCTCTCGAGCCGCTGAAGAAGGCCTTCTCCGACGAGAAGGTGCAATATGCCGCTGGTGTGCGAACGAGGCGCGTAATTCCATTTGCGCCTGCGTCAAAGCTTACCGCGCAAGACGGACGTCACGGTATCGATGTCAAGTACTTCAACGATGATACTGCAGAGCCAATCTTGACCGAGTTCCAGGAGAAGGCAGACGTCTGGATGTTGGGCGAGTTCAAGGCCGGTCTCAAGGTTCCGGGATCTCACATCGAGATCACCACCAAGTTGACCCCGGAGAGCACCGGAGAGCACACGCTTGCGGTCCGAACCACCGGAGAATACTCCCTCACAGTGGACGGCAAGGAGGTTCTCTCCGGGCCGCAGAAAAACATCGCAACGGAGCAGTTTATCTTCAACCACATCAAGCTCGAGACACGCGTGCAACTTGCCATGAACGCGGGACAGGCCTACGATATCAAGCTCAGTATGAAGTCGCGGGATGCGCTAGTGAGAGGCGAGCCCACGCCCTACGCCGCATCCCTTTGCTTCGAGGAGTACCGCTCCGACGAGGCTGGCATCGCCGAGGCAGTTGAGCTCGCGAAGACATCAGATGTTAGCATCGTCTACGCCGGCCGCAATGAGCAGTACGAATCCGAGGGCTACGACCTGGAAGACATCCGCATGCCAGAGAACCAGGCCGCTCTAATCAAGGCCGTTGCCGCCGCGTCCAAGAAGACCGTCCTCGTGCTGCACTGCGGCAACCCCATCGACGTCAGCGCCGTGGTCGACGACGTCGACGCCATCCTACTCGCACATTTCCCCGGACAGGAGGGCGCGCAGGCGACGGCGGACATCTTGACAGGCAAGACGAACCCCAGCGGACGCCTCGCGACCACGTGGTTCAAGACGTTGGAAGACGTGCCCAGCTTCGGCGACTTCCCGGCTACCAAGACCGCGGACGGCAGCATCGCGCTGAAGTATGCGGAGGGCCTGGGTGTGGGTTACCGGCACGCTGAGGCGGCAACACGGGCGCGGTGGGCGTTCGGCTACGGCTTGTCGTACACGTCGTTCGCGTACTCGGACCTGGACGCGACCGTCTCGGAGGAGTCGGGTGTAGCCAAGCTGAGGGCGACTGTCAAGGTCACCAACACTGGCTCCCGCGCAGGCAAGGAGGTGGTGCAGCTATTCGTCAGTCCAGCAAAGGAGACCTCCGTCTGGAGACCCGAGCGCGAGTTGAAGGCTTTCACGAAGGTGGATCTGCAACCGGGAGAGTCTACGGTGACGACGTTGGAGGTTGATCTGAAAATCGCCTGCAGCTACTGGGACGAGGCGCAGAAGGCTTGGAGGTTGGAAGAGGGGGTCTATGGCGTTCTTGTTGGAGATCGCCGAGCCGAGATCTCGGTTGCGGCGGAATCGGTCTGGAATGGGTTGTAAAAGGGACAATGGATAGAAAATTCGCCTCCTATTCTAGACTTCGTTCGGGCTGGGTGGCATACTTGGCGACTGGAATCATCGTGCTATTCAATTGTTACCTATCAAGTTAGTCGAAATTACATGAGTTGACGACAGTTCTCTGCTAATCTTCCTCGCTCTTGTCACTGTTCTGAGGCGGGAGTTTCTCCGCTGCCGTATGAGTAGCTCACTAGAACCGATCCGAGACATTGAACGCTAAGTGGCTCAAGCCACCAGATTTCCGTGTCTAGACCTTCATATCCAAGACATTAAACCGGGGATGGAGAGGCTAATTCAACAATCTCCTGGATGTAGGGATCAAAGTGCCGTCAATGTGACATATCTTGGCGGACTCTATGGATGAAACTGTGTCCATCGCGAATGCGAATTTGTCGTATTTCAGTTTGAGGCCTCGTTTGCAGCCTCACCCTGCGCATCCTCTTGCGATATTGGGTCATCGTCCGGTGATCAGAACACTTCCGTCCTCTTTTCCGTGTAGGTGGGTGAGGTGCGGGACGAATAACCTCAAAGAGTTAGGGGTGCGGTTGGACCTTCTTTTTCAACCTTGCAAGACAAGCTCTCTCTGATTCGGTCCGCATTCGGGGAACACCTCTGTCGGGGAAGACACTTCAACTTTGATAGTTCAGGCGGCGGAGTTGGAGCATCTGGCCCGCGCTCGTTGACATCACTTGAACGAAATCAACTTTTTTCTTGTGTCAAGGCCGCAGTTAAACTCATGGGTGTTCCCCTCAGACAATGTCTTCACGCGATGGGCCTAACCTCAAAGCATACACGCCACCAAAGCAAGCCACCGGCTCGTCAAAACATAAGCGCTGATCCCAGTTCCCAACTTAGTTTCCATGTCTGAGACCTCTCCCATTTTCGGCTGACAAGCCCGAGATGCATGCCAGCTACGCTTCTCTAGCTCGTGCGTGCGCCCTCACCCCCTCACGGATCCCACCTGAATGGGTGGGAAGACAGAGAGCAGGGGCCAATGTTTTGAGGTTACGAAGCTTAAGCAATACGGGAGTTAAAACCTATGCAGCCAATGGCCCAATGGCACTTCTGTTTTATCGAACAAGGCAGGTCACTCCAGATGATCTGCACGCCCGTTCGAGTACTCGAGGAGCATGGGCCATGCTGCCCAGGCGGACGAGTTGTCCATGCCTCCAGGCCCGTGATATCCTTGCGATGTGAGGTTTTACAGCGAAGCTTAACAGCTTCGTCTGCGTGGTCATGACTCCTGTTTCCCGCCCATCCCTAGCGACGGACAGGGAACAATCCCTTCGGCTTTAGGCCCTGATCTTCTTGTTGCTAGTCGCTAGTAATCAGTCGCTAGATTATATCAGTAGAGCATAAAAAAACCAAAAAATGCTTTTTTAATAACATTTTACCTAATTTAGTAGGGAAAATTAGGTAATTAGTATACCTAAATTATCGCTAAAGTTATATAAAGTCCTTAAGTAAGACCTTAGCTAAGATAAGCTATAAGAAGGATAGCGTTAATAAAGAGTTAGTTTTCTACTATTAATTCTAACTATAGAGAAATAAACTTTTTATTACTAATACTAGTAACTAGAAACTATTTAATCTTTTACTATTAAATATATTAAGATAAATAATTATTAATAAGTACTTATTACTTCTACTACTACTATTACTACTTTTACTACTATAGTATATATTAATAACCTTCTATATTAGAATTAATAAGGATTAAGGTTTAATTTAATCTATAAAAGTAGCCTTATTACTACTACTAAGTATACCTAATTAGTATTCTATAATAGTAAAACCTACTTTAAAAATATCCTCTACTTTAATAAGTATAACTTTAAATATTTAGTAATATAGCTATAAACTAGCAACTACCTCTAAAATACCTAATATTAGATAGTTAAGTAGAAGTTAATAATCTTTTTATTTATAATAGTATATAAGGTATTATAGCGTTAAGCTACTTATTTCTTCTTTATTACTTGGAGCTTAATATTTTACTTAATAGAATAGCTTCTTATAGCTATAGTTATACTTTACTAAGAGGTTATATAGTAACCTAATTAGATATACGTCTTATTAGATATTAAACTTAAAAAGAAGTATATTTTATTAATAGGTTATATTAATATAATTAATAATATTCTTATTAAAGTTTATATACTTCTAGCTTAATAGAAGAGATTTTTTAGCTATAAAGGTAAGGTCTCTTAAAATATACTTATTATTATATAGTTTAATAGTATATATATATATATATTTTAGTAAGTATAGAAGGATTACTTAATAATATAGCTCTAATATAGTAGGTAGTTAATAGAAACTTTAAGGTACTATAAGGTAAGTTTTACTTTAGAGATATTAAGTTTACTTATAAGAGAAGTATTTTAACACTTTACTTTAGTAAGAGGTATTATATTAATAAGATATAAAGGCTAAGTAAAGCTAAGAATAAGAAGGACTTATATAATTAATATTATATAAGCTAGCAAGCAATTGTTAAGTATACTTTTAGCTAAATAAAGCAGTTATAGAAGATCTTATAGTTATTACTACTTAAGTATAACTTTACTAAGTAGATAAAAATTATATATATAGTAATAATACTATATAACTTTATATAGTTAGAAGCATAAGAAGAAGAGTTAATAGAGTAGTAGGAGGTAGCTATAGAGAAAGTAAGGTAGTAAGTAGATTAGAAGGTTAGTATATAGCTAAGTAAAGTATTAAGAGATTATATTACTTATAGAGTGTAATAGCGTTATAATATTTATTTTAATAATAAGTAGTTTTATAAGAAAAATACTATTTTTTTTAATATAGTAAATATAGCTAAATTATTAATACTTCTACTCTTTAACTATAATATTAATCTTATATAAAAAAGCCTCTTTACTATATACTAACTTAATATTTATCTAGATTACTACTTCTTTTAATAATACTATTAAAAAATGACCTATCTTAGCTACTACTTAAGGACCTAACTTCTCTATAAATAACTCTTAGAAGTTACTTATTATAGACTTTATATTATTAGCGCTAACGTTTTATAGTATTATTATACTTATTTTGATAATACTTAAGAGGCTTTACTTAATGCTACTACTAATATTACTAATAACCTAGTATTATTACTTAACTAGGTATAAGAGTCTCTTTATAGCTTAAAGTATAAGCTTAATATTAGTAAGTAAAGTTATTAACTCTCTCTTCTTTCTACTTTATAACTTTTATAGTTCTAACTTTTTTTTAGCTTCCCTTTTAGAGATCTTAGATATAGTATTATTTACTTATACTACTTTAATAATATACTTACTACTTAATACTTTATTAAGCTAGAGGGTTACTATATTATCTATAAATAGAAACCTCTTCTATTATATAACCTTAAAGTATAGATATCTCTTTATAAATACCTCTTAACTTTTATTTTTAGTAGAGATCTTACTTATTTTATTATTATACTTAATACCTAATTAAAGTAGATTTTTTACTTTATAGTAGTTAATAAGTAATAATCTAAATTTATTAATTAGAGTTATAGTTTTATATATCTTTATAAACTTTACTACTATTACTAGCTTAATATTATCTATCGCTTTAGTAAGTATAAGTAGCTATATATTAATTAATATACTTTTATTAACTTACGTCTAGTAGAGACTAATAAAGTACTATATAGCCTTATATAGCTAAGTTACCTTTATTAGCCTTAGTAAAGAAGTTTAAGAGGACTAAATACTTTAAATTAGTATTAGCGTTAATTATAGGGATATCTATAAACTAGTAGGAGTAACTTAACTAGATAGAGGGCTTCTTTTATTAATTATATTTATGCTTAGTATAATATATATAATCTTATTAATATTATTAATAGCTATAAGGTTTAAAAACCTTATAAATAAAGTCTTATTAATTATAGTTATTTAGTAAAGAAATAGAGGAAGAGGTATATAGGAGTTAATAGAACTTTATCTATTTAAGTATCTTTTTAATCTATTTATACTAACTAGCTATTACTATTAATAGTTATATTTATAGTAAATTAATAGAAGAAGGAGGTAGTTAGATGATACTACTATACTTAACGTAGTAGTATAATAGGTAGTTAACGCTATAGTTACTTAGGTAGCTGAAGTCCCTTTTGCCTTAGTTACTAGCGACTAGTAACGAGAAGATCAGGGCCTTATCCTCACGAAACGGAGTTTAGTTCCCTTCCCACACCACTGCAGCCTCTCCAGAGGCTCCTCAGCTCGTCAGCTTGGTTTCGTGTTACCAGCCAACAGCGAAGCCTCTTGGCCTCTTTGGGCCTTGGGACGGGGCGTCAACAGGGTGTCTTGGCCAAGATGGTGTAGCGCCTCCGCCCCTTGCATTCCTCTTAGCACCTTAGGGCTGGATGATGCCGGGGTACCGCTTTGACTCTAACGACACTCTAAATCGCTCGCTAGCTTGTCCTTCATGCTTGGGTCTGATATTTTGCCCAAGTCAGCCCGCAGCATGTCCAGGTCTTTTTCTTCTCCTCCCACCCAACGGCGACCCGCAGTCCGACGTTGGCTTGCGCATGAGAGCCACGGCTAGACATCAACACCGCCCCACCGACGAATGTCCACAGACGATGTGAATGGGAAGAAGCGACGTCGTGAGCGAAGAATCCAGTCTCTGACGGCTTGGTACTCGATGATCACAAGGCATTTTGGAGACGGCCAAGGTTCGGTCGCGAATCGATATGGACATGGAGTCTTTCAACGTCGACGTCATTGAGGATGGCGGTCCACCCGGTTTGGCGCCCCAGGGGCAGTCTGTCATATCATGTGCAGTGGCATCGGCGGTTCTTTCGGGGATCATTGTCGGCTTGAGATTCTATGCGCGACTATCACCGGCGCGACTTTTGGGGTGGGAGGATGCGTGGATTCTGATCGCATGGGTACGCTGAGATCACCACCAAAGACACCAGGAACCGATGGCAACTCACTCAAGCCCTGAGACATGCGGTGTTCACTGAAAGGGAATCACGAGACTAATTGCGATATGGAACAGATTTGGTCCGCCTGCCAATCCGCTGGGATGGCTATTCGTAAGAAGCCTGAGCATCCTGTTCCTCTATCATTGCTAATTATCTAACAGAAGCAATCACTGGAATGGGCGAGCGATACGAGACTCTCAGTGTGCACCAACAGCAGACTTTCTTCAAGGTAAGGAGAATATACTGGTCCAGTTCCATGAGTCGTTATTGTCGAGTCAAGCTGACCGTTATGAGTAGTGGTCGTACATTACTATAATCTTCTACAACCTCGGACTGGCCTTCGTCAAGGTCTCTATACTTCTGCTGTACCTGCGGGTACTACGAGATCTCAACTATCGCAAAGCGTGCTACATTGCACTATCTCTCGTCGCGGTAGTCTCCACATGGACAGTTTTCTCATCGGTCTTGTTTTGTTTACCCTTCGAGAAGAATTGGAAACCAAGGTCTGTTGAGTTCTGTTCACCTGAAATGCGGCTGTTGCACTGCTGACCAGAACTACAGTGCACCTGGGAAATGTCTTGACAGGGGAGCCACCTGGTTCGCCAACGCCGCCATCAACATTTTTACCGATTTTGTGATCCTCATCCTCCCCTTGCCGATTCTTCCAAAGATAAAACAGCCTCGCCAGCAAAAGATCAGTTTGTACCTGATCTTCGCACTCGGGTTCTTGTAAGTATCGGTAATTTTGTCATGAGAACCGAGCGTGTGACCTGACTTGCCATAATTAGTGTTTGCGTAGTGTCAATTTTGCGCATCCCGTCACTAGCTTCGGCTTTCAAGTCGACCGACTCGACGTTCGACAGTCCAGGCATAGCCGAGTGGTCCGTCATTGAGTTGAACACGGCCATCGTCTGCGCTTGCCTAATCACATTAAAACCCTTGGCAAGACGCTTCTTCCCTCGACTTCTGGGATCTACGAATCACGATGTTGGGAGAGAACGTGGGCCGGGCTCGGGGCCAGGAGACGGTGTTCCCGCCACAGTTGGGTCCAAGGAATCAGGGCACAAAGCGAATCACGCAAGGCATGTCTCGGATGGGAGTGAAATACAACTGAACCACGACACATTTGGGGCGAGATCTACGAATCACACTCACGGCTCGCGTCATAGCATTGTGGAGTCGTCGGACTTGGAGTTGGGACTGAAGTCGATACCTCTGGACGACGATCCGGAGCCGATGAAATGATACCAGACTTGATACCAGTTAGCGTAATGAGAAAATCAGTTTCAATGTTTCGTTTCAGTCTCACGGAACTTTCATTGAGTCCGTCAATCCAGTTGAAAGTGGTTTGATTTCGAACTCTGTTGAAGGTTGTTGTCTAGGAGGCCGAGTGGACGTCGGTGCAGATTTTCCGCTTTGGGTATTCAATCATCGAACGAGGCGATTTTCGCCTGAAGCGTCAACGGTCACCAAAGTACGAACTTGCAGTTACATTATGACGTCCCGTTAGCCTTAAGCAGATTGACCGAGGAGCTATCCGTCCACCAGCCCCTGTCACGATCCCTGGGCCCTGATGCCGAAGACTTCGTATTCCTCCTATCGCCCACGCTAGTCCTGTGATTGCCATTAGGCGGCCCCTGTTCCCCCATATTACTTTCCTTCAAACAGCCTCTCAAGGCGCAAGTTCGTCCGGCAATGCAACGCTAGTGGATCTTCCCGTGTTAAAAACAACGAACCATCACAAATTGCATGATGCGCGCTGGACCTCATTTGGCAGGTGTCAAAAACAACATGCCGTGATTCTTGGCGATGAGATGGCATACTTCAACGGCGACATTCGCGCTCGCGCGATGGCGGGAGGTTTAGCTCGCCATGTGCCTTGCACACGCTCACATTCGTTTTCGTTTACTACGCAACGATAATCATGCGCGCGGAAGCAGCCCTCCTCGCGGCGCTGTTCAGCACGGCTAATGCGCTGCATCAATTCGCGCCTCGCTCACTCAACGAGAGCGCTGCTAGCGATGCGTTGCCCAAGAGATACATTGTCGAGCTGAAGTCACGCGCACACGGATCGCGCGTGGCTTCCAAGGCTTCGTCTGGGCTGCCCGGGCTTCGAGTCGTGAAGCAGTTTGACTCAGACATCTTCCCCGGAATCGCCGTCGAATGCGACCATGGCTGCACGGCCGAGTCTATCCAGAGCTCGCTTGATGGTTCCGATGGCGAGCCCGTTGTCGCTTCCGTCTACAAGTCTCAGATGTTGCAGCTGCTCCCGACCGTGGAGGGCGAGTCATTTAGCGACGATGCGGCTGCGGTGAACTACTCCGTCCACGGCCTCACTGGCGTTCAGAACCTACACGAGGATGGAATCCTGGGCGAAGGCGCCGTCGTCGCCATCGTTGACAGCGGTGTCCAGTACACCCACCCGGCAGTGAGTAGTAGACTTGCCGTTGTTCCCGACATGATTTGAGCTGATTTATAATACCTCCACCAGCTCGGAGGAGGCCTCGGTGATAACTACACGGTGATCGGTGGTTACGATCTTGTCGGTGATGGTACGTGATAACCCCTCGGAGCCGGTGGGTTTGTGTGAAAGGCGCTGATTTAGAGTTGGCAGCGTGGCCTGACGCGCCCGCACAGCCCGACAACGATCCCATGGACAGATACGGACACGGCACGCACGTGGCCGGCATCATCGCGGGACAGAGTGATCAGTTGAGTCTTCGCCTAGAGTTATGCTAAAATTTAAACTAACTTGCCAAGATTTGTCGGGGTTGCGCCCAAGTCCAAGCTTCTTTCATTCAAAGTCTTTGGTAGCAGCGGCTACTCGAATGAGGAGACTGTCATCGAAGGCTTCTTAAAGGCTTTCGACTCAGGGGTAAGTTGAATATTATGTAAATGTGTTGGTTGGATCGTAGCTAACAGCTCTTCCAGGCAGACATCATCAGCGCCAGTGTTGGCGAAGGCAGCGGCTTCACCAACAATGCCCTCGCTGTGGTGGCATCCAGGATCGTCGATAACGGCGTCGTCGTCGTTTTCGCTGCCGGCAACTCAGGACAGGATGGCCCCTTCTCTATGGCCAACGGCGCGTCAGGAAAGCATGTCTTGACTGTTGCCTCGAGCGATCCTGGTGTTTTCCCCGCGCAGGCCTTTTCCGCCAATTTCAACCTCGATGGAAACTCCAATGATACCGAAGTCGCTTACGTCCCTGGCTCAGGGTTCTTCCCGGATACCATCGTCGATTGGCCGATCAAGCCGATCACCCTGAACGCTTCCGTTGAGAAAGATGCCTGCCAGCCTTTGCCCGCGGACACCCCTCAGCTGAACGAGACTGTAGTTCTTGTGAGACTTGGGGGCTGCACCGTGACGACCAAGCATACCAATGTGGCTGCCTTTGGCGCGCAGTACATCCTCTTCTACAACAACCTGGACATCTACCAGAGCCCTGTCAGTTCCAACCGCGTTGGTCTCACTGGGGCCATCGAGGGTAGCGCCGGCGAGGCAATCGTTTCCACCATCCTAGCCGGCGGCAACGTGACGGCTTCTTTCAATATTGACACAGCTCACTATGTCGGTATTCGGAACGCTGGCGGTGGACGGCCTGCTCTGTACTCCTCCTGGGGTAGCACCTATGATCTTGCTCTCAAACCCGACGTCTCCGGCCCGGGCACCAAGATTCTCAGTACCTACCCGACAAATGAGTATCGCGTGCTCAGTGGCACAAGCATGGCAACGCCTTACTTATCCGGTATTGCTGCCCTGTGGGTTGGCAAGTTTGGCGGAAGGTCGGCGCATAAAGACGATCCCGAATGGGCGAAGCGCCTCATTGCTCGCATCACAACCACTGCCCGCGCCGTCCCCTGGGCGGACTGGGCTACCAGCGTCACTGACTATGGTTTCTGGGCCCCAACTACCCAAGTTGGAGGCGGCCTTGTTGACGCCGAGAGAGTTTTGGGCTACACAACTGAGCTTAGCTTCGACGGTCGCAAGTTTGAGTTGAACGACACGGTCCACTTCACCGGCACGCATTCTGTCGATATCACGAACCAAGGCTCGGAATCGGTTACCTACAAGTTCTCACTCCAGGACGCGGGTGGATACGAGTCCTATGAGCCTTCAGTCCCTGGTCAGCAACAGACTTTTATTCCAACGATCCCACTGTACGCGGAGATCAACCCCGTCAAGATGACTCCTGAGGTTGCCTTGCCTGCGGAGGTTGCTGTTGGACCGGGAGAGACGAAGACTGTGGAGTGAGTTTCCGCGATGCACTTCATTCCTCACAGACGGCTTACAAGATGAGCAGATTCACTTTCAAGGCACCTGAAGGTGTCAATGCCACCAAACTTCCAGTTTACAGCGGAAAGGTGCTCGTGAGTGGTAGCAATGGCGAGGAACTGGGCGTCCCGTATTTCGGTAATTATCTCCCAATCCGATAGAAGGCGTGTAGCTAATGACCCGACAGGTGTCGCCACCGACTTGAGACGGACCATCGAAAGTGTCTGGGCCTACGGTTGGAGCCTTCCAAATTTGGTTTCAGGAGTCAGTAGCATCAGGCTGGAGCAAAAGGCCAAGTGAGATAAACCAGAATATTCGCTCTGGAGGCAAAGCTGACAATTGACAGTTTCACATTCAACCTTACACGGGAGGCCCAGGATTTCCCCAAGCTGACCACGCGCTTACTCTGGGGAACCGAGGAGCTCCGTTGGGACGTGAGTCACCCAAAAGTCTTGAAACGCCATGAGATGTCACAAACTGATTATCGTCACATAGATTTTCCATGGTAACTACTCCGAGGCTGAATGGTCCTATCCTCCCGTCGTTGGCGAGAAGGGCTTTGTAGGCTCGGCCACCAGCTGGAACGGCACTGCAAGCTCTTCTTGGTTCATTCCTGGCGAGGACAGTGAAGATGACATCTTCTCTTTCCCTCTTTATACTCAACCCAACGGCCGAAATGGTATCTACTACTGGCTCGGAAGATATGCCAATGGATCCCAGGTGCTGCCTGGATCATACACGTGAGTCCCATTGACCACATTCCATCTGAGTATGAAATGCTGACTGTAGAAGTTTCCGGATCGCAGCTCTGCGGCCTTTTGGTGTACGCGAGGTCGCTGGGGACTGGGACATCTGGAAGACCCCCGCCATCACTGTGTTGCCAGGAAGCACATTTGAGGCCTAGTCGGGCTATGCATTCAAAGAGCGTTTCATTGTGTGGACTCGAACTGAAGAAGGATTACCGTCCTCAAAATCATCAGCTTGTGTGCTAGTATGCTGAGTAGACAATAGCGCAGATCAGAAAAAGACGGTCAATTGTCACACTACCTACCGCTGTAGACCAAGATGAAACATTGAAGAGGTGCAACCCAGTATGAACCATAGTACTCATCGTTATATCGTACGATCTGGGTACTCGACCCGTATTGCCCCCAGAGAAAGGCTATCGCTTGCCTCAGTAAGTCAGCATGGGGAGTCGACAAGCTGTAGCCAACTGATGGGTCCATGCTTTTTGTAGTGAACTTGTGCATCTTTGTCGAACACAACTTACTTGCAGATAAGAACATGGCTACTTACAACTGATGCGCAAGTATCTCGAAAACATATTTGCCCTTCTCATCGTCGACGGTGCTATGTGCGGTCACACAGTTCTCCGTTCGTCCATGACATCCTGACTGGGCTCCAATCGACAAGACACGACGTCTCGGCGAGCTCTCTCGGGTTGGTCGCCGCGCAAAACGCTTAATCATTCGATTGACAGAATTGGACTCGCCGCTATGACACCCTGACGCCCTGTTGAGAGCGAATAGAGTGCTTACTTCGGGGAAGGGAACGGGAATCATCCGTGAGACGACAAGTGACCAGAGAGAACAAGGTGAGCCCGAGTCAGCTCGATGCAGGGAAAGTACAGGGGTTCGGTCTTCGAAGAGACACCACGGTCCCAGTCCGTGCTGGACTGTCAAAATGGGTCCCGGACGGAGGGGTGGATCACGGATCGACGAGGGAACCCGTTTCAAAATGCGCGGCTCTACGGCATTTGGACCGTTGCAGAGGAGGATTTCCTTGGGTTGCCGAAATTAGTTGCAGGTGCGCAATCCTTCAGCGTCAATCTACTGTGTTCAGGGAAGCTTGATGGCGTTTATCGGACCATGATAGACGAGATCTTTCCGGATCGGTGCGGGTTGGGCCACGGTTCACGGTGACGGGTCCTCTGGGTAGTGGGTAGTAATTAGCTTGTACATTCAATCGTTTCCTAAATTACATGTGTTTTTGAATAGGTATACAGAACATTCCGAAGCGCCCGCACCTTTCCCTCCGATAGCCACCCTGGGTATTTGCATCCTTTTAGTCCCTGCCTACTGGTACACATCTCATAATGTTGTTGCCTCCAACCCCTTAACCCATCCTAGTGGAAATCCTGCCGTGAAGACCTGTGAGGCATGTGATACATGTGCGGCTCAGGGGTAGCCCTTGAGATCTTGTACTCCGTAGTCACCACGATCTTGTTCTGCTCGTACTTCCTCGACCGCATCGCATTGTTCCCGCTATCCGCCGCCACCTCGGCGTCGGTATGAGGCAGATAGGGGCTGGATGGCTGCTTGCCCGAGCCCGAGTCAATGGATGCTTCTTCGCCCCCCGAACTAGCCCCCTTCTCGGCCGAGTTGGCAACAATATGCTCCTTCGACCCCCACTTCGTCTCGTCCGGGATGGAAAGAGGATGGCTGGAAGGCCCCTTCTTTCCAGGGTAGCTGCCCAGTCTGTAGCCCTGGCTGTCGCCCATGGCACCGCTCTTGTTGGTGCTTGCGTTGCGGCTCTTGTCGATGACGGTCTTGAAGAGAGGGTACACCATCGGCATGTTGGTCAGCACGACTGACACGAAAGACTCTCTGACGGACCAGTAGCCCGACTGCGCGCTGTCTGTTTCGCCGGCGGTGAGGATGGAGACGCAACGCAGGATGCCGAAGGCCATTTCGAGGAAACCACCGCTGAACATGATCAACAGGGTGACCTTCTTCCTCCACGGCAGATGGGACTTCCAGACCATGGGAAGAGGGATCGCCATGAGGTAAAAGTCGGTGGCTGTGTTCATGGCCATGACGAAGATGGTTTGGATAAAAGAGATAGCGGGCAGGCAATGGTCTGTTGACAGTTAGTAAACGAATGCCGTGCGGGTTTTTCAACTTACTGCCAGGGTTGGGATTGATCTGCCATTGATGATCAAAGGGAATACACTTGAAGAAAGCGACAAGTAGACAGGAGACATAAGTGATGGGCATGATGATATAGGCCCAGAAGATGATGCGCCTCATCTTATGCACGCCGTCGCTAGGATCGAGATTAGCTCAGAGTTGCGAAGTATTTCGTAGGCGGTGCTCACGTCAGACGGGAGTAGTAAATAACCCAGCATCCTTTCAACAGCCACAACAGAGTTGTGTATAGTAACAGTCCAATGACGTGTGTCTTTGAGCCGTTTACTCGTAACATATACTCTTCCGACGATGGACTTAGTGCGGCTCGTTCTTCATCTGTCATGCCATTGTTGGCAACTCCTTTCCAATATGCAACAACAAAATATGCTGCAACGGACTCGGCGGTATACACTAACTGCAAGCACAACAATTAGTCGTGCAATAAGTCAGAAGGATCAGGTGTCAACTCACAACTGCCACTCCCATCAGGAAGTCATCCCACGCAAACTTCCTCCATCCCAGAGTCGAGAGCCGGCTGTAGTACCGAAGCCCAACAACAAGGTACGCGGCACCTTGCAGGCCCCAGACCTCTCGGATGAACGCGTTTGCAGCTTCCGCAGACATGTTTGCTGTTCCCTTGCCAGCTTCGGCCCGCGCACCAGCAACGTATCGGATGAGGGGGAAGGGGGTAATAGACAAACAAGATGTTGGGAAAGTTGGGTCCCCGCGGCTAAACCGAAAGAAAGTTGAGATAGATCGGGGGCGGACGACAAAATAGTAAATAATAAGCACCGTCAACAAGAGAAGAGGAGGTAAAAAAGCTCTGAAGCGAAGAGGACGTAACCAGGTTTCGTTGCGACAAGGCGCCTGAATCGTTCATTCGTCACTGTTCCCATCCCTTTACCAGCCTTGTGCTTGTCCCTGAACCCGGTTCTCCTGGTTCAGTGTTCCCAAAACGTCCACGACGTTAAGGGCCGTGAGGTGCCGATCGCAAATGAAGTTGCAGGGTATTACGAGAAGATGCGAGCCCGTTACGCTCGACTCAAAGGGCTTGGGATCAAGGGCCCAGGAGCGGCACTTCCGTCTGCGGTTCCCAAGGGCAAGGGGGGTCCTCAACTCCGCTTTCGATAGCAACGGTAGGAATCAGACCCATCGACAAGTCCACACTAATACTACACGATGAGGACCAAACCATCCGATCGAAGGTTTACCTCGGGGAACCGGAGGACGGGGCCCTCTGAGGAGTCGAGTTGATCTGGGGTGAAGAAAAAGCATTGTAAAGATCTGGACTCTCTCTGGAAACGAAAGGTGCGACTTGTGGCGCAACGCCACCGTGATATAACAGCATCGACAAATTGCGATTGGGTGTTGAGTAGTCTGCTAGCTCCTGTCAGAGTGCATGTTTAGGACCGAGCCGTTGGGGGGGAGCACCTGCAGCATGTCATCGAGCTACGTATTACTGATATCTTCAACCCCGGTGGCTGGACTGGCAACCTCTACCACACCCAATGCGGCTCCCCTGGCTTCTTCTCCCCTGCTGCTTTGCATGAAACGACATGTTATCACGACATGAATGATGAGCCGCCGAACCGCGTCGAGCGCTTGGCCTTCCCTCGGGCTGCGGCCAGAGAAGACTGGGTCGGCGTCGCTTCTGTCATTTCTCTGATGCAGCAGCCCAATGGAACCGTAGGAATGTCAACCTTGGCAGTATCGGTACCGCTGCACAGGATTCCTCGCCAAAAAACAAAACACGACCCCAGCCACTGGGACATTCGAGTGCAGCATATCAATCCGCCATGGTGTATGTAACATCAAGGTTACGGTTCCTTCAGATGTACGAGATCATCGCATCATAATAATGTCGAGAGAAGCATATGTGAACAGTCTAGAGACGTCTACGACTTTCATTGCGCGTTCGGATATTGTCCCCTTTGCAAAAACATCTCCGGTCGGATTTTACATGTGACTCGAGTCAGGTTCAGTTCCAATAACGAAAATGAATCGCTGAGGTGCTCCAACAGGTAGTATCTTGGTGGAACCGCCAGGCAAAACCCCAAAGGCGCGCAGGAGGGCGCAGGACCTGCTGCAGATGATTTCTGCCCGGGGGCTCGTCCGTCCTCCACAGTGGAAAATGTCTGCCCAGGGGGGGATGGTGCCAGGGCCCGCGGGTTACTCCAGTTATTGAGGAGACAACAACACCTCTGCCGGCGAATGAGACTCTGGGACGGCATATACTTGCGCAATTAGGTCTCTATCGCAATGGGGCGCCGTTGCAGCATTGATCCATCGTCCCTTGCGGGCGGAGGAGGAGAAGGGAAGCTGCGGGCATCTAGGTCGAAAGTCTCCGGTTCATAAGCTTGTCGTTCCTAGTGCCACGTCAACTGGCCATTCTGCAATCTGTACCGTTGCAACCGCCTTGTCGAGCGTAACTGCCGCCGGTGGGATCCTCAGAGGAATCGCACCGTTGTCCACAAATTACAGTTCGCAACAGCCCCGGTTTAAAAACGCCCGGGAGGGTGGGAGAAATTGCGAATCACTTGCTCCGTCTGGTCGTCAGCAAGGGGCCAGGCCTGATGTGCCCAGTTGATTGATACGCCGAGAAGCTCGCAGGCCTCGCTTACAAAAACACAATCGCGGATTCGGAAACTCTTTTTAGAGACTGCAGTGTGGTTGCTGAAGAAAAAGAAAGCATACCAGTAACCAGTGTGTCGGTGGCGCACTACTGTCAGATATCAATCAAGCAACAAAACCCGGAAATGCCGGGCTCAGGCCCCCGTGCTTCCCCGTCTCTTTAGTGACGTGCTTCTTTCTCCAACCAGATGCTGTGTGCTCATGCCGGCAGCTCATCACCCAGACTTCGCTGCCACGGGGGCAGACTCTTCCGGGTGCCAATGTGATAACATAAACAACAAGCTCAAGGGATGAAGTTGGGCTTGAACGATCATTTCGGCCCTCGTCCGCTCAGAATCCAAGACCAAGACACACCCCCACGCCCAACGGCGCCCCATATCAACGGACAACGGGCGCACGGACAAGCAGCCTGCCTTTCCATTTCGGTGATGGTCCCTCCCCGACTGCGTCCAAAAATGGTACAGATCAACGATGGCCCATGAACCGGGCCCTTGTCGGCGGGACGCTCCTGGACGCTGGACGGATGGTCACCATTCTCCACCGGGGAAGAGAGAGAGCCCAGGGCCGGTAGGGTAGGGTCCTGGGTCGTGTCCAACACCTCCAACACCCCGCAGTCCGGACACTCAGGTAGACGCAGGTCGGCGGCCATCTCACCCTGAATCCATCCATCCATCGGCGCAACCAGCCCAACCAACCCGTATGTGTGTGTGTCCCTGTCCCATTGCGGAAGCGTCCTCATCGAACGTTGTGTGGACACCAGGCCAAGACGAGCAGGCCCAAGGTGCTATCGAGGAACGAGTCAAGATGCTCGTATGCCCTCCCTCCCCTCGCAACCTTTGATAGCTTGTTGCGCGAACTTGTTTTTTTCCTTTGACCTCTCGCCGACCCTGAACGTTCGCACGCACAGCTCTCTCCGTCTCCCTTGCTTTCTTTTGACATCCTCCCACCCCAAACTCTAATCCTCTTCCCCTGACATCGCCAACCGGTTTTACAGACGCCCGAGCACGCTTTCCGGACGAAGTCACATTTGACGAGATGGCGAGCGCACAGGTTCCCGAGAGCAATGTCGACGTGTAAGTTGTCATTTTTTCCCTCCCCCAGACTGGAAACAGCAAGCACGTTTCATGAGAGCCCGTTTACTGATCTTGTTGCCCTCGTCACAGGCTCATCATTGGCGCCGGCCCTGCGGGGTAAGTCTAGTCTCACGCAGTCGCGCTTGGAGGCGGCCATGCTTTCTTTTCGACGGTGGCGACGGGGAAGCTAACGATGAGGCGCCGGATAGGTTGATGGCTGCCGCGTGGATGGCGCACTGCGGCGTCAAGGCTCGCATCGTCGACAAGAGAAACACCAAGATCTTCTGCGGCCAGGCCGACGGCCTGCAATGTCGCAGTCTGGAGATCTTTGACTCGCTCGGCTTCGCGGACCGCGCGTGGAAGGAGGCCAACCACATGATTGAGGTATGAGATTCCAATATTGGATGAAGCTTTGTCTCGCTAACTTGTTCACACAGATCTGCATGTGGGTGCGTAGTCATCTCATCACTCTTGGTAGCTGTTGATGCAATATGCTCATTTCCATGATAGAACCCCGGCAACGACGGCATCATCCGCCGCAGCGACAGAATCCCCGACACCATCGTCGGCCTCTCCCGCTTCCAGCAGATCGTCCTCCACCAGGGCCGCATCGAGCGCTTCTTCCTCGAGAACATCAAGAAGCACTCCAAGGGCGCCATCGAGGTCGAGCGCGGCGTGCTCCCCGAGTCCCTCACGATCGACGAGTCCAAGGTCGACGACGACGCCGCCTACCCCGTGACCGTCAAGCTCCGCCAGCTCAACGAGGAGGAGTCCACGCCGCCGCAGGCCGCCAACGCGAGCAAGGTCGCCGACGGCCTCTTCCGCAGCAACCTCGTCCAGAACGACGACGAGGACGACCTCATCCGCAAGAGCAAGGCCCGCGCCGGCGACAGCGAGATCGTGCACGCCAAGTACGTCATCGGCTGCGACGGCGCGCGCAGCTGGACGCGCAGGCAGCTGGGCTTCGAGCTCGACGGCGAGGCGACGGACTTCATCTGGGGTGTCATGGATATCATCCCCATCACCGACTTCCGTGAGTGACGCCTGCCCCGGTGTGACGTGGGTCTTACATGAGCGCTAATGTGGGATGGTAGCTGATATTCGTATGCGATGCGCCATTCACTCGGCGGAGAACGGCAGTTTGATGGTTATTCCCAGAGAGAACAAGCTGGTCCGCCTGTACATCCAATTGAAGGAGATCAGCACCGACGTCTCAGGAAGAGCCGACCGCTCCAAGATCACCCCTGAAATCATCTTTGGAGCTGCTCAGAAGATCCTCAGCCCGTACAAGATTGAGTACGAGTACTGCGATTGGTGGACTGCTTACCAGGTATGTCTTCGTTCGATGGCTGAGGTGTTGGTTTCGAATTCGACTAATACTCTTTGCTAGATTGGCCAGCGTGTCGGCACCACCTTCGACGCGCACAGCCGCGTCTTCCTCGCCGGTGATGCCGTCCACACTCACTCCCCCAAGGCCGGCCAGGGCATGAACGTCTCCATGCAGGACACCTACAACCTCGGATGGAAGGTCGCCCTGGCTGCTAAGGGCATCGCCAAGCGCAGCATCCTCAGCACGTACCAGAGCGAGCGTCGCCGTGTTGCCCAGGACCTTATCGAGTTCGACCATCGCTTCTCTCGTCTTTTCTCCGGCCGCCCCGCCAAGGACGTCATGGACGCCGAAGGCGTCAGCATGGAGGTCTTCAAGGACGCCTTCCTCAAGGGCAACATGTTTGCCTCAGGTCTTTCGGTCAACTACGGCCCGAGCAACCTCGTGATCAAGGCCGGCGATGCGCTGGAGCAGGGTGATGGCAGCAAGGCCGTTGAGGCCACCGCCGTCGCTGTTACTACCGAGGAGTTTGAGAAGAAGCAGGCTCTCGCCAGCGGTTTGCCCGTAGGTATGCGTTTCAACAGCTTCAAGGTCCTCAACCAGGCCTGCGCGCGCCCGTGGCACTTCCAGGAGCGACTCAAGGCGGACGGCCGCTTCCGCGTCGTCCTCTTCGCTGGCAACATCCTCGACGCCGCGCAGAAGGCCCGCGTCGACAAGTTCGCCGCGGCGCTGGACGCGCCCGAGAACTTCCTGCGCAAGGCGACGCCCGCCGGCGCCCCCATCGACAGCGTCATCGAGGTCCTCACCATCCACTCCGCGAAGCGCACCGAGACGGAGCTGCTCCGCGACTTCCCCGACATCCTGCACCCTCTGGACCCCCACTTCGGCTGGGACTACAACAAGGTCTACGTGGATGACGAGAGCTACCACGAGGGCTTCGGCGATGCGTACAAGAACTATGGCGTCGACAAGCAGAGGGGCTGCGTTGTCGCAGTCCGCCCTGACCAGTATGTTGCGTGGGTTGGTGAGCTGGAGGACTTTGACCAGTTGCAGAAGTACTTTGAGGGATGCTTGGTCCTGGGACAGGGTGCTACCAACGGTGTCAATGGTCACGCCAACGGCACGAACGGCAATGAGCTGCCGGTCCGATGATAGGCTGAGCTGGGCCGCAACGCTGCACGAATTCATGTAATTATTTTGGTATTGAGAATAGAAACGACAAATCTAGATCATGAGTCGAACTACGACCTCAACACGCTTGGAAACAGGATTCACTGGCCAGTGACATGTGTCTCGCAATCGGAGCAGACTGCTCCTGCTCAGTTCGGGCCCGGCGAGCCCGGCTTCCCGCTGATCTCGGGCCTGTGGGTCCCGCAACACCGTCCGAGGCACCGGAGTAGCCCGGATGACTAGACTCGGATGTCTGCGGATAACCGTTTTCCGCATCCGCAGAGGAGCTCCGCCGCGAGGCAGCCACTCCATGTATCTCGCTGCATCAGTCACCGAACACGAAATCTTCAAGCACACGCGAAGTGAGGAGAGTTATCCGAATTATGGGGCCAGTCTACGTCACACGACATAACGCTGCGTCTAAAACTCCGGTCGCGGCTCATGCTGCATCATTCTCATGCGGTCCAACCACTGACGACAGACCCCAGCGCCAGACTGCCGGCCTTTTCTCCGGCGCTCTGCAACCTGATGCGGATCAAATTGAGTGCCTCTGCGCCCAGGAACAACGGCAGCTTCAGCCGTTGCGCTTCATCGGCGGCTTCCTGCAGCTCTTGCGCTACTGTCTGCAGCGCGGCTTGGCCGTCTGAGGTCGCCCAACCCTGGCCTGCGCTGCCGTTCTTGAACGCGTCTAGGATATGTCTACCTTCGCTGGAAAGCATCTTGCTTCCGCCGGCTGCGTTGGTGCACAGCTCAAAGACCTGCTCCAGGTCCAAGCCGACGAAGTGCGCGAACGCGAGGGCCTCGGCCGCTGCGCAGAGGTGGATTCCGCGGAGGAGGTCGACGACGAGCTTCAGCTTGGCCTCTTCCGCCTTCACAGTCGGCTTGACGGGTCCGATCTTCCCCTTGCCTTCGATATACAAACGTAGCAATGCAGCATCGTCGTCCGGGCCCCAACCTCTTCCCAGCGCCGTGAAATAAGCCTGCTCTGCGGTGCTCGTCATCGGTGTCGGGAATCCAGCTCGTCGGGCTTCTGAGGTGATGATGCTCGTGTCCTTGAGGATGATCGTGACGGCGCTCGCGATGGGCTTGAACTCGGGATCGAGGATTCGCGGCAGTCGGTTCTCGTGCATCCAGCTCCATCCCTCCGACTTGATGATGTGCTCGCCGGTGCTGGGGAGGTCGAGGCCCAGGTGGCTCGCGAAGCCCATCGCCTCGCTCGCGGACAGAATCTGGTTGGCGGCGAGGACCTGATGACACATTTTCATGTTGCTTCCCGCCCCGATCCCGCCCTTGACGATGTACAGCTTCTCGGGGTCCGACATGGCCTGGAGGAGATGCAGGCCTCTGCTGATGGACCCTTCTGAGCCGCCTGCCATTATCGAGAGCGTGCCCGCCGCTGCCCTAGCAGCGCCTCCCGATACAGGACTGTCAACGAGGAAGATGTCGCCGCGCCCCTTCTCGACCAGCTCTTTCTGCAGACCTTGCACATATCCGCAGGGTACTGTTGAGCACAGAAGGAGAACGGCTTCTTGTGGGAGGGCCTTCACCAAAGCGGCATCGCCTTCGAAGATGATGCTCTGTGCTTGCTCTGCCGCCGCAACCATGCAAACACAGAACTGCTTCCCTGCAACAGCTTCAGCTGGACTGGTCGCCGTGAGACCTCCTGCCTGCTTAAACTTCTCCAGCGTCGGCGCCCACACATCGAAACCTGTAACGGGGTATCCCTCGCGGATGAGGTTGTTGGCCATTCCGAAGCCCATGGCTCCCAGGCCAATGAAGGCCGTTGAGGGCTTTGTGGATCCCATCGCGAAGTGTGATTTCAGAATATCCGCTGCTAAAACAGTGTCTCTGGAGTTGTCTTAGAGATGGAGGAAGGGATCAGACTTGGGTGAGATCAACAACGCAACTTCGTCATGCATGAAAATGAAACAAACGAAGCGAGAGGACGAGAGAATCTCACGATGATAAGGCGAAATCGGACAGGACCCTCTCTTTGGTTCGGTAAACAATCCGTCCCTCGGGGTAACATGTCATTCTGCCGAACCGATTGGAGCTCCGAATCCCATCCGTTCCTGCGGCCCCGCGCGGAAAATCGGTTCATTTCCGCCTAAATTCAAGATCCCCCGCAATCCGGCATTACCCCTCGGGACGAAGTCCGCGATTTTGGAATGTCCTCGAATGACCTCATATTTACTACTCAGATGAGTCTTGTTGAACGCTTGCATTGATTTGAAGATAGCTCTACTACACAATACTGTCCCTCGCTTTTTGCATTGCGCTGTCATAACGACTCACACAACCCCATCTTCCGTCCTCAGAATACCCTCAACACACCCCACAATGCCGCGCCCACCCCTTTCCCAGAACCGCACGATGCAAATCGTCAACGCCGCCCATGAGGGCAGCTACGCGGTCGCAGGCTTCTGCTGCTACAACCTCGAGGCCGTAGTCGCCTCCGTCAGAGCCGCCGAGGCAACATCCTCCCCGGCCGTGGTCCAGCTCTTCCCCTGGGCGATGCAATACGCCGGCAGCGCCCTCGTCCGTGCCGCCGCAGAACTGTGCCACAGCGCCTCCGTGCCGGTGTCGCTGCACCTCGACCACTGCCAGACGCCGGAGCTCGTCCGCCAGGCCGCGGATATCCCCGACGGCTTCGACAGCATCATGGTCGACATGAGCCACTACGAGAAGGAGGAGAACCTCGCGCTGACGCGCGAGCTGGTGGACTACTGCCACGCGCGGGGCATCGCAACGGAGGCGGAGCCCGGGCGGATCGAGGGCGGCGAGGACGGCGTGGCGGAGACGGTTGATCTGGAGGGCGTGCTGACGACGCCGGAGCAGGCGGAGGAGTTTGTGGCGACGGGCATTGAGATGCTTGCGCCGGCGTTTGGGAATGTGCATGGCGAGTATGGGCCGAGGGGGATCAAGTTGGAGTTTGACCGGCTTGAGAATGTTAACAAGGGCGTTGGAGACCGCGTGCGGCTGATTCTCCATGGCTGCGACCCCTTTGACGAGGACCTTTTCAACCGCTGCATCGAGAGGGGAGTGGTGAAGATCAACATCAACAAGGGCATTAACAACCACTATGCACCGGCGCAAGAAAAGGCTCGCGGCCGCCCAATTACTGCTACAATCGAGGCCGGCACGAAGGATATGCAGGCAGCATGTGAAAAGTACATGCACTGGTTCCGTTCTGCAGGCAAGGCCAAGGCGGCATGAGTAGCGGTGGGAGATAGTAGCATATAGACAATAAAGATTGTACTCTACATTTTTTTAACAGGTGATTTCTCTGACATAATCACTTCCTGATTAATTCTACGTCGAATGCTTGAAATACGGCTCTTTCTTTTTCGAGATAGTAGTTGGGCCCTATCCAAGTCAGACGAGCCAAGAGACAGGCTGCTTTTTGAACTTGCCTCCCGATTCTCATGAACCTCGAGCAATTCCACCTCCAAGGTTTATTTGTGAGTATTTGAGAAAGTTTGCAATGAATCAACCTTTTAAGCTGACAGCCATCTTTCTAAACGCACTTGCAGCGAACCATCTTTAATGTCAACATTACATTAAAGATAGAAAAGTTGCATTCAGCCATGACCAGGGTGGCGGCGTTTTTGTCCACCAACCAGCACACGTCTCAACTACTCACTTTCTCATAAGCCTTGTATCCTTGGTGTGTGTTTGAAGGCATCCCACATCCCCACAGTACACAAGGCTTATATCGGGCATCCCACGAAGGTTTCCGTCAGCTCGTATGATTCTTCTTTGGCCAATCAGGCGCTAATCTCCGTCTGAACGCTGGCGAGAACATGGCTCTGACTTCCGGAGCTACCCACCAGATGAATCCTGAACTGACTGAGCAGTTGGAAAAATTGAAAGCAACTGAGTTCACACAACGTACAAATTAGAAGTTGAGCCAATGCAGAATTTTTGCTGGGTTGGAGAAACCCGTTTGTAAATTAGCTTGTCACGCTTGTCATTTGTGCAACGGAGAAATCCATACAACATAGAGAGAGTTAAACTCAAAGTTGGTATACGATCCATGCATTCAACGCTGCTCTTTTGGTATCTCGAGATGCTTCAATGTTCCAAATATCGACCAGCTGTCAGCTGTCAGCTGTCCTTTTCCGCATCTCTTGCTTGACGCGCAACCACTCCTCTCCCATTGGCTTTCTCCAACTGTATCTAGCAAGGGTAGCCAGCAGAGGTGCCGGCCTTGTCGCTGGCCGTGGTCGCAGGGCAGCCGGCAATGCAGTGCTTGCAGTTCTGGCCGCCGTTGCCCCAGGCCTCCTCGGCGCCGGTGCAAGCGCCCTTGCAGCGACCGGCTTCGAAGGAGTTGAACTGGCAGTCGAAGCAGGTGCCGGCTCTCTTGACCAGAGCGTCGCCCTCGGCAGAAGGAGCGGCGATGACGCCGGCCGCGAGGAAGGTGATGGCGGTGAAGATGGCGGAGGCCTTCATGTTGACTGTCGGTGTTGGAAAGTTGAGGGAGAGGGTTGATTGCTGGAAGCGGTGCGTGTTAGTGATTGTGTCGAAGAAGCAGGCACTTCCAAGCCAAGAACTGCCTCGGACTCACAATATGGTAGAGTTTGTTTTCGGGCTGAAAGTTCAAACGTTTAGATGGCACAAAAGCTTGAGTTACCAGAGTCGCGGAAGAGCCGGATCAACCAGACTTATATAGTCGACTCCTGGCCAACAGTTCATAATGCTTCACTTAAGGCTGTAATCGCATATTGGTCTCCTTCGAAAATTTTGGGCGGGCTGATCGTGCGACACGGCGAGTCAGATCCAGCGCGTGTCGAAGTTGATGGTTCCCCAGTCTGTAAACTCTATTTTCGAAACTTGCCTATTGAGATCTGCAAAGCTGCCAATTATAGCATTAAGTGTGGGTAACGCTCGTACTATAATCATCAAGTATATTAAGTCATTAAGTCATGCGATCCAAGCTGCTGGGTTCTCCCCTCTCTTGATGTCAACGGTTGCCCGGGTCGCGAGCGCGATGCGGGCCGAGACCGGATCTACGGCACTTTTGAAATTTCCAAATCCGGATGCGAATGGCGGTGGATTAATGATCCTATTACTTTCAATCAGTTCGCGGTCGATCCATCACAGTTGTCAGCGCTGCGCATGCGTTATCGCAACCATCGCTGACCCGAATCACCGTTAAGTCCGGCTTCAGAGGAGCAAGTGTTTATGCATATTATGTTGCTATAAATCGCGGTACAACTCCTCATTGCCCTAGAGTCTTCTTGGGAATTGACACCTAGACTCGCAACGCTTGCGGTGCAGGTGGTGGACCCGACTTGTGGCTCACCTTTTAATATTACTATTCATGATCACCAACTCAACCCGAACTGAAACCACGAGATATGTAGTCTCCTCCCTGGACATAAGATAGCGGCTTCCCATGAACGTTGTGTGACTATACCAAGTGCCTCTCCCTTCCAAGGAAGATGTGAATGAGCCTTCTATCTTATCTCCACATCAAACCTTTTGGTGAGATTTAAGCAATAGGATTGAAATGTCGAAAGCGATTCAGAGGATCGTATTTCGCCTTCAGCAGACGAAGCCTATCCAACCTCCAGGCTTCATGACCATACAACTCCTCAATAGGCTCTAGCCCATTAGCGTAGTTGAGATACACGTTGGTTGGTCGCTCGGGCTGGCCGTTCACCCAGTGCTCTTTGATTTCATCCACCCACTCTTGTCCGGCCTCTTGTGCAGCAGGACTGTTAGGAGGGACAAAGACCATGGGGAGCATCAGGTGATGATCGTCGCGGAAGGGATAAGCGGAATCGTCGGGGTTTCTGGCCTGCACAGCTGCGGTGGAATACCCTTCATGAACTATAGTAGTCCTCGCGGCGAGTTCTGAACCAGCGGCAAGTCGCCCTTTGAAGCCCTCAAATATGAGGCGCTCAGAGGTCAGGTTATAAACTTGCAACCCTACTGCAGCGATGGCTCGCGTAGTGCCCTTTTGACAGAAGAAGGATTCCTCGTTCATTTGTTGCGCCGCAGAAATGGAAGGGTAGGGACCGTCGTCTGACTCGTCATAAGCAGACTCAATCGCGTTGAATGGCGCTAGGTGTTCTTCCGCTTCTTCCGCAGACCCACGGTAGGCGAAAGTCCAGAAGATGACGGGCTCTTCGGTCGTTATCGTCCTATTGACAAGAAAGATTCCAAAGTTGGCCGTCATGTTGACAGGGGTAGACCCATTGTTGTGGAAGAGGTTCAGGGCCTCAAAAACCTCCTCGAGTTTGTCATCCCGCCAGACGTAGTTGTGGTAGTGCCACGTGTCGGGGCCGCGAGGGAATACATTCAGCTCAAAGCTGGTAACGATACCGAAACCGTGCCCTGCGCCCCTCAACGCCCAGAACAGATCGCTGTGGCTTGTTTCGCTGACCTTCACGGACTCACCACTAGCAAGGACAACGTTGAGTTGGATGAAGTTGTCGATGATCAAGCCGTAGAGGCCTTCATGTCGTCCGTGGCCCCCTCCGAGACCCGGGCCCATCATACCAACGCAGTCGCATGCTCCTGTAGTAGCAACATACCCGCGATCCCACAAGTACCTGGTGACGTTACCACCGTAAGCACCGCCTCCAAACCAGGCAGATGCGCCATTGGGTTGGATATTAATACTGTGCAAGTTCTCCAGACTGATTTGAATGCCCTTGAAGGTGTTGAGCGATTGACTCCAGCCGTGACCGCGGTTCACAGCCAAGAAGTCGATGCTGTTCTCATTGCAATACTCGACCTAGTAAATCATTTAGCAATAGCCTCCGGATAGTGGGAGTCGATGCCCGAAGGTGTATAACATACGATGATGGATACATCGGACTCTTCTCCAGGTGCGATAACAACTTGAATTTGTGGCGCCGCAATCGGGTTCCACCTGGCAGTCGCGTTGACATATGAATCATCGTCGGGTCCAAAGATGGTGGAGGTTCTGGACACGCGGCATCCCAGTTCTCGTCGAACCTGCTCGACATCCAACTGGCTCCGCGTGACGGGCGCTTTAGTGAAGTAGTTGGGTATGCTATGGGCGAGAGCGAAACTTTGGAGTAACCCGAGGATCAACAGGTAGCACAACAGTTTGTTCATGTTGAAAAGCGCAACAGGTTTAGCTCAGGGCATGAGGGTAGGGTAATGTAAGAAACGCCTCAATTGTTTTTCGCGGATGTTTGTCGAATGAGAACAAATCGGGACTGCCTTGGTTATATAAGTCGTACAGGAAACCCGCAAGGCTACACTGAGTCTAGGACGCTAGGGAATACGGCCTTGGCCACTCACCGAGTCTGAGACAAGAACGTCCAGTTTCCTATTTCAGCAAGTCGGCCAAGAGATTCCAAGAGTTTTTTTGTGAGACGGGAGCAGGCAAATGGTCTTTACTTTCTTTTTTCCCAGTAATCTTCTGCCTAATGAGGTTTCTATCTTGATGCCTATACTTACAACTTCGGTCCGTAATTGGTGGATTTTGACAGTCTTGAGAAGCAGGCTCTGTGGTTTCACCGAACTTTCAATGTATATTAACGCATGCATGTTGCATTATTGAACGCCGCGCGTCCGCAAGAGTCCACACAAAGAGCTTGGCGTAAGCACACAAACCACCTCCAACTCAAATGCCGCAGTTCATTGGGCAAGACAGCCTAATGATATGCCTCAACATCAAAGTAGTTTCCTGGAACAGAAGTGTTTTCAAAATCAATGTATTTGCAGCAAATCATCGTTGGAGCAGGTTGATTTGAAGGAGTTGCATCAGCGCCTTGAGTGATGCGTCAGCTCACGTTTGTCAGACTTCAGACCGGAAACTAATCACGCTTTCAGCCCATGCCCAATCGTCCAGGCTACCGATACGGTCTACAGCCTGCAAGTCGCAAGTCGACAAGTGCGACAAGGAGTAACCCACAGCGGCGAGAGGGAAGATCACATGTTAACGATGATGAACCACGAAGGGCTCTCGCTACTGAGTTTCTTGTGATATTTAAATTTTGTCCCCAAACTCTTACTGTAATTGCTAAGCAGAAATTTGGCCTTACGTCGTGACCAATTTTCTTTGAATGTCGAACAGTCTTACAGATATATGACCTTGACGTTAAGATTCCTTGCCAATTTGCCCAACATTTGATCCAAATGCTTTCGGTTGTTCTTCACCCCGAACCAATCTTTTCCGTTGTTATCCAATTCCATTTCAGTGTACGCGCGAACGTCAACTATGCGCAGGCTCCGGTATTGAGACTGACAGTTAGTATTAAGGACCACGCTTAGATTCTCGAGAGAAAGCAAGACTTTCGTAACTGCAAATTCCCAGTTAAAGTGTGAACAAGGACTTATCGGAACAAACTCCAAAATCTGTAGTGTCCGTCCTACATTTCCAACATCTTGCTGAGATTGTAAGAATTTTGTATCCCCAAGAATGTCGATAGGAAGCAACCATCGAAGATTATTGGTTTTGATATGCTTGAGAACCTTCATGCTAGAAATTGCTCGGGCCATATTCGAATAGTTTGTTTCGTGTCCAACCCACACAAGGGTCTCCAGCGTGCTCTCAAGACCCAGGAAAGCGTTCTCAGGCATCCTCGTGAAGCTGTGGTAGTTTGAAAGTAGCTTGAGAGACGGAAGCCTTGATAAAATATGCTCTCCGTCACGTGGAATAAATTTACAGTCGTTGTTCTCGAATATCACTTAGGATGGGAAACCCTTGAGTTTTGAAGAAACCATTCATCGACAGCCGTTCTAGACCGGGTAGCCTTGAAAGAAGTCTGTACAAATTGTCGTCATACGCTCCCATATAGTCGCGAATTTCTAGAGACCTCAGATTGACCAGGTTGTTGAGCAGCTCTGGCTTAAAGTATGGGCGAATGGATGTTTGCGTATACCACAAGGTCTGGATGGAAAGATGTTGAATATACGTTTGCACAACAGGATGTGAGGTGATCCTTTCGAAGAATCTTGCGACCATTTCATCATCGCCGTGAATGACTGGTGTGCGATAAATCACTGTGCCGCATGCGGTAAAGAGGTGTGAGCTTGTTGCGGTGAGGTTCTGGATGTCTTGATTCCGCCGCTTGAATTCCTTGTAGGCTAGCGGCTCTGTTCCATCTTCGGTAGGCTTGTAAGACAGTAGATCCCGACTCCAGTAATTCTCTACGACAGATTCGGCTGAAATGTACTTCAGCGGCGGGCCGATGTGTGGGAAGTTGGCGTCATCTTGTAGGTGCTTGGCGATCTCGACCAGAAGTTCCGTAGGAAGCTTTTCGAAACTGCTCAGATCCGAGTTCCGCTGTGCTGCCTCGGTTGCAGCTTGTGTCGGCATTTTGTTGATGTGTGAAGTGTTTTGTGGTGTGCAAGTGCGCATGGAAGGACGCATTGAATTGTTGATTCAAATAAAAAAAAAGCTTTTAAACCGAGCGTAAGACTTTTCCCTTTCAACAGAGTACCTGTCCGGCGGTATGACTCTCGGTATCACGTTTGGGCGCATACGCCACACTGGCAGAGATAAAGTTTTTCCGTCTGTACCTTGATGATATCCAGACGGAGTTTCTCTCTCTACAGGGCGATGTCCTGAGCGCACCCAATTAAAACGGTGAGTTGGCATCCGCTCAACAGGCTTGACGCATGATGAAAAGTAAGTAAAAAAGAAAAACAAGAAAGGCGTGACTGTTGTGGACTCTCGTTTGCTGCTGGTTGGGCGCCGAAGCTTCAAAAGAGTATATTTGCATACCTAGGCTGTAATAGTTTTCATTCCATGCCCAGACTAAACTGGTTTCACTACATTCAACCGCATACATAGTCATCAGCGACTAGCAACTCCACACCCAACCTCCGCAGCCGTTTTTGATAGTCAGTCAGAATCTCTCCTGTATCCGTGAGGGAAGGCTTTCCTTTCGATGCCAGATCTACTGCACGAAGGTCCACGATCCGAATTCTGTTAGATTCCGCTTGGCACCGCGTTTCAATCCAGCCCAAGACCGATACCATTTGGGGGGACGAAACCCCTTGTGACCTGCCACCACGGTACCACGAGGGGATCTTAAACACCGTGTGAAGCTCAAAAGTCTCCAAGCTTGGCATGAAGTCCTCTCGTTCTGGGTCATCCCCCGTTCGCAAGACGTAGCTTACGAAATGGTACCAGCAGAGACTGAGACGCTTGACCCTCGTCAGGCTAGACAGAGGAATCTCGGCCTCGAGGAAACTGTTCAGACACGCGCCGGAATGCTTGTGCGACCAGCCAAGGAACTCCAGCTGGGGTGCGATGGGATTCAAATGTTGCGACTTGCAATCATCAACACCCCAGGAGGCGTGGAGCGAGTTGTAGGCGGCCAGCGATCGAAGAGCTGGCAGCTTTTTCAATATCAATTCCGCCTGCGGTCGTGTGTCCCGCCAACTTGAATTCCAGGGCGCGCAGTTGTAAAAGTGCGCCTCGGTGATTCGAGGCAGGAGTGGCAGATGCAGTTCGAGGCACCTGAAGTGTTTGAACGAAATGCGTTCCAAGGCGGGGAGTTTGGGTAGAAGTCTGCACCAATCCACAACGTGCTTCGGCTCCTTCACCCATGGCTCCAGGGCCACGTCCAGGCTTCTTAACGTCTTCAGCTCCAGAGTGTCTGCGTTGATGCGGTTCTTCAATCGAAGCAGCGGGAACCAGTTCCATGGTTCGCAACTTGTCTGTTCGAACATATCGTACACAACAGTCATTTCGCAAATGAAGTCTTGAAGACGGTTCCGTTTCGCAATGTTGGCAAGCAGGCTTCGTACATTCCTATGACCCACAGCGACTGGTGCACGGTAGCGGCTCACATATAGGGCGAAAAATATGCGCCGGCTCGTGAGTGAAAAGTTGATGACATCTCTGCATGGCTTCGGACGTCCTCCTTTGCGCAAATGGGATAATGTTTTGCGGTCGGCATGTCGTCTATGGTAGCCCTTTATTTCGTCACGGTGGTGACGGTACGAAGCAGGGAAGTGTGGTGCCCAGGGGTAATACTGGCATGTCATGCCATCAGTTGATATATAAGTGCGCTCCGGGTCGCTCGCCGGGAAGATTTCGGGTTGGAGGTACTCGGCGATGTTGATCAGTATTTCGCCAGGCAGGGTGTTCAGGTTCGGCGTTGCGACCGCGTCGGTGTCGTGCGGCGACGGCCCCTTCCCGCACCAAGTCGGGAGTACAATAAACCGGCGCCAAGTCATCGCGCCTTATCTGCGTACCAGGAAGGCGTCCACGCGACTGATGGATATTCAAGGAAGAGGGAAGGTGAGCATCTTGCTATCAACATCAGTGAAGAACTGTGAAACCCTTATAATTACTGGGTAAGCTAAAAAGAACAAAGACCAGCAACAAGAATTGAAGTCAAGGGCAAGTCCACGATTCAGGATTTGAGGAAATGTTTATGTAGTATGTACACTGTGGCCGTCCAGGTAGCAATCCACTGCTCAAAGTTTCCCATAATGATGCTATCGCGCCTTTATTGGTTACTCCTGCAGCCAGGAGAACTAATTAGGCGGTTTGGACGACGTGGCAAATCGCTTCCAGAGAATTTTGAACGCTTTACGATTTTGAACCTGCAATAATACCCGCCACAACGGCAAAAGCCTCCAGTATTTGCCTGTGCATATCCAGTCTCTGCCAATCGGCAGCACATCCGCGGACTTCCTCAAGGCTAGCGCCACCGCTGGCGCCATCATTTTTCTTGGGGTTGACGATTCGCTCGTGTTCGGCGAGGAGCTTGTCGTTGACGGGAAACACCCTAAACTGGGTGTACGGCGCCACGGACCCCATGAGGACGGCCGCGGCGAGGTTGTAGATAAATGCAGGGCTTTCGGTGCCATCTATAGAAAATAAAAATAGCATGAAACTGTCAGTCAAATGAACGAAAAAATGCTGTCTGGTGGTTTGGTGTGTGCCGATTTAGGTTCGTGCCGGCAGCACGGCGAAGAGACAGGGGAGGGGCCGAACCCACCTTTCCAAGCAAGGAAACCGAAAACGGCCGCCGTGCCGGTTACCATTGTGGGGCCGTACTTCCGGCCGAAGTCCCATCCTCGGAACCATAGCTCGGTGATTGGGTCCTTATCTCGGAGCTGCACGATGCTGTGCATGGCGAGTTTATCGCTGCCATATTGATATCCTGGTGTTGTTAATTAAGACTCGGACCTTCTTCTCTGGCGTGAAAAAGGCGATGGTCGTTGCCCAACATACCTACGAGATGTGCCGCTCCAGCAAGGTTGACCAGTTGGAGCACACGGGTCCAATTGATACCCTCGGCCATGTCGAACGAAGGTTCCGTCTGAAACTGTGGGTCAGATAGGGGTCGTAGAAGTCAGGGTGTGGTTAATGCGCTTGAAAATATGCAGGCGAGGTGTGCGATAGTCGTGATCAAACTGCAAGATCAGCTTCATCGACAATCCAGTGATTGTCGTTCATTTTGACTATTAGATCCATCCCACGCAGCCCGTAGCCAAACCGTTGACAGCCCCTCATCTTGGTCATCAATTTCGTCACCAGTGCGTTCTGATCCCCAGATATGCAACCTGTGCCGCCATCCCGCCATCCCACCGGCACACCAAGCCCACAGCCCCTAGTAGACGCGGGAGCCGAAATAGCGCGACGGCGAAATATCTTTTAGCCCCGTCTCTCGGCTAAACAGCAAGGCTTGTCTCAAGTCAGACAAGGCTGTATGATAAGGCCAGATTGAAGGGAAAGCCTGCTGTCACGTGGGGTTCTGTCCAAGCCCAGCCCCGCGTTTCGGCAGTCGGGCCGCAAAACAAAGGGTCACGATCAGAGCGCGCAGCAGGTTGGAGCGTATTCCACCCGTCTATTCGGTGCTAGCTGGGGCCATAATGGACGCCCGTTCCTTTTAACGGCTCTAATACAAATGGTTTGATGTTCTCGATGAACTCTCTGTCGCTCTCCGTGCGCTTCATGCACCAGCACCAGATGGCCATTCCCAGGCACCGGTCCCAGGAGAGGAGCGGTATCAGCGGCTTGTTGTCCATCATCATCACCGCCTTATCGCACATCCTGCTGATTATCAAAAGCTCCTCGTCGCCCTGGTCGTCCATGAGCTCGGGGCCCGTCGGTATCATGCCGAACCACTGCGTTGCTGGGCCGTCCCACATCATTAGCGGCATGGGCACCTTGACTCTGAGCATGGCTGGCTCTGCGTTTCGGGATATTCGGAGCGCGGGGTATATCGTAATAAAGACTGCTTGAAGAATCAAATGTAGTTTGAACTGAAAAACGGCAAGACTGTTTCGCGACGGAGTTGGCAAAATATCTCGTAGTCTGTAGGCTTTGGACCAGAAGTAAATGACAACGCCCACTTTCGGTACAAGTTTTCCCCTTCTTCTAGAGCGACATGTCCCAACATCAGATGAACCTCGTCAGAGGAGTGACTCTCTTCTGCTTGTGATGCTTTCAACGAGAAGGGGGCTCTCAACGTACCGCTGACATGATTCCCGGAAAACCCAAGGACATCCACTATTCCCGCACAGTTGCGAAGCTGCGTTAATCTTCGACTGGTCGTAGAGGCCCGTCGCCTTGAACGTCTCCAGGAGCATTGCGTGCGTCATCATCACGTTCTCCATCGTCTTGTCGGCCCGGTACGGCACCAAGATTGTTGAAATCAGCATGGCTTGGAAGATTGGTAGCAAATCTACTCGCGGGGACAGCATGCCCCTTCTTGATTGTTCTAATAGTTCGAGCTGTAGAGACTTGGCGTTAGCGTACTGCGTTACGGTACTGACTCGGGTCGCATTTAAAGTGGAAACCAATTTGCCCGTACGTTTGTAAAGGCCAACACGCAAAAAGAGAAGTCATCGACACTTACGATTCCGTTGCCTACCTCTATTAGGAGGTGGTCGTGGAACCTGATGGCGAGATCTCGTGACCCTGGTGCCGAGGCAAACCATAGTCCAACGGTGATGACGGCCTGCATCAGCAGCTTAGGCTGCATGGTGGACTCGAACATCTCCCTGTGCAGCATCGGCCACTGGGGGTGGAAGTGGTCAAAGTAGACTCTCTGCAACTGCATCCTCATGCCCTCGTCCAACATCGATCCAGGTGCAAAGTCGAAGGTATCGGTCATCGTCATCGGTGCCGGTGGCATGATAGTCTGCGTAAGCAAGCCGGTGGGCGACATGCCCGTTGTCAAGGGGTCCGGCATGATGACGGGATTCGAAGGCGCCATGCAGGCAGCCAGCATGCTAGAGCCGGTAGAAGGGGACGATCCCACCGCTCGTCCTGGCGATGGTTGCTTGCCGCGCGGCTGCGGCCACTCGCACGATCTCCCCTTGTCGTTGCACGTCGAGCAGGAGGGTTGCTGCCCATCGCATCTTGTCTTTGTGCGATGGCACGGGACGCAGGCTTGTGCTACGCGTGTTGGCGGGGCAGTCGGGCCGTGGAGAACCATATGCCTGCGAAGAGTATCTCTATTATGGTGTTTTCCGCGTGTTAGTCTAGATGTTGTTCGGGTTCGGGTCCGTTTCCGACCAACGCGAGATGGCCTCGGGTGCCGAGCTGGTGCAGGTGCACCACTTTGACACTTTCTCTACAACCACCACAACAACAACATTGACAACTAGCAACAACAACAACTGTAGAAGCGGTAACTGTATTGACATACCCTCTTGTAAATTTCGTTCCGCATGATGGGCAGCAAAAAGATGGTGTAGCTGCGTGCTCCTTTTTGTGACGCGTGAGGTGCTCTTTGCGTAAATAGGAGCGGCCGCAGCCGTCATGGTCGCAGGTGAACGGCATTCTGGGCAGCTCCAGCGTACGGAAGGAACAGATCCATCGCACTGGAGAGTTGGTTCCCAATACAGTTGACTAAGGGTTGAGTAAAAAAAGGGCCTGGCGGTAGAGAAGGGGCTTGGTGCATAGAATAGCACCGGTGCACTGGTGCGCTGTGCTGTGTGTAGAGATGTTCGGACAGGACCTTCGCTTGACTCCGAGACCCCCTGGGAAACTGTGGGGCCGGGGCTAAACCTCCCGCGGCAGCTGTACGCGCCAAAGCTCGCTAATGATTGGTCTCCCACCCTCCCGGTGCTTATTAACACGCGCTGATAGAGCGAGTGGGATACCGGTTTTGTGGGTCCAAGGGCGCCGGGGCGGGGGCTCCGGACGCCGAGTCTGCTGTCAATCCGCCGGCGAGCCGGTAGGAGGGCCGTTGAGCACCACGGAGCTTATGCATGACAGCTTGAAGAGCCCCGGGCACGCCGCCGGTGATATAAGAGTCCACCGGAGGGTTAGATGTCGCGATATGCAGTCGAGAGAGAGACACAGCTTGAACGCCTTCACTGTAGATAGAGGGAGGGCACACACGACGAGACAGACATCCTGCTGAAGATTTCACTTTCTGAGACACCACTTACTCCTCACTTCGCACACACGGCAGAATAACAATGGCTGCCCTAAAAAAGATAGCCGTCATCGGTGTAAGTACATAGTCCCGTCCGCCCTCCCCTCACCTTGCTCCCCCTTACCTTCCCCTCCGGGCTCCAGCATTGACCAGTGGCCCGCACGTGGCAACTAAAATAGGGAACGGGCGACCTCGGCCATGTCATCGTCCAGCAGTTGGTTGTCGCCGGCATCTTCGACGTTGCCGTCGTTACCCGAGACTCCCGAGACACACGAGGCAAGATCCCTACGGGCGCCAAGGCCGCTGAAGCCGACTACGAGTCCCTAGAGAGCCTGACCGCAGCCTTTCGAGGCTTCGACGCCGTCGTCTGTACTCTGCCAGGCCATCTGGAAGCCTTACTTCGGCGCATTCTCGACGCCGCCATCGCTGCGGGCGTAAGGCGCTTCATTCCCTCAGAGTTTGGCTCAGATCACCGGCAGCCGGCCGCCCACTCCGTCCCTCTCTCCGCGAGCAAGATCAAGGTGGACAACACACTTCAGAAGGCCGCCGCAGAGGGCCGCATCGAGTACACGTCCATCTTGGGAGGACCATGGATCGAATGGATCATGACTTTTGAGGAGGGCATGAGCATCCCCGAGCGCAAGTTCTTCGTCCACGACGGCGGCGACATCCCCTTCGGCCTCACCACACGGAAGGCATTCGGCGACGCGGTTGCGGGCGCGCTCAGGCACCCCGAAGAGACCAAGAATCAGATCTACACGATCGAGGTCATCAGCTTGACTCAAAACCGCATCCTGCAGCTCGTCAAGGAGGCCCTGCCCGACCTCGAACTTGAGATTGTCCATGTCAACACCAAGGAGCGTTATGAGCGAGGCGTCAAGAAGCTTGTTTCGGGCGTCTTTGACATGTCTGTTGTGGGGGACATAGTTTTGAGATTCGTCTTCGACTCGGAGCTACAGCTTACCCCCGACACCAAAGCCGCCAATGAGTTGCTCGGTGTCGAGAGCATCACCGAGAAACAGTTCAAGGAGCTCGTCAGATCCTTGGCCAACTGAAACTGGGGCCGCCAATGGAAAGCAACGTTATGCGCGTGCCTTACGTCGTTAAGCACAGCAAATGTCGGTCAAAACTAGCAAAGAAACGTGTAATAGCGACTAGTATTCATAGAAACCAATTGAGAACGGCTGAAACTCAAAGAGGTCTGTAAAGATCCGACGGGAGGTTCCATGAGCCTGGAAAATTTTGTAAACCCGCGGCACTATTGCCTCAAAGCGGACATAAGTCGTTACGCCAAAAAGCGCCAAGCCAACGCTACAGCTCTGCCTAAAGGCCTCTAGACCGTTAGTCTGATGCTCTAAAGACCCTCCTAGAGACGGACAAATAGAGTTGCCCACGGCCGCCGGCTATCCACTGGCCCTCCCCTGGTCCGGGATGTGGGCGGCGTCTCCCGAATTGCCGGAATAGGACATGGCACGGTGCCTACGATGAAGCTTAAATGAGTAATGAACTCGTTGGCGCCCATCGAAAGAACGGACGGACGGAACCAACAACAGGACCAGACGAGAACGAGATGCAGCAAGAGCTTTGACAACAGCCCTTGCGCAAATCGCCAATGACGATGGCAAGATCAAGATGAGAAACCCAACGGTCGCGACCAGTCACTCTTTGGGAGCTCATGGCGATCCCCACAGACGGGTACGGCCCGACAAGCAAACGAGATGATCATTGATGATGGCACGAGCCCAACGATGAAGGCCCAAACGACCACCGGCTCCTCAGCCGGTGATCAACAACGCCATCGGGTTCATGACCCGAGTTGGCACCAACCCTCATCCAAACTTGGGCCGAAGTTCGAACAAACTCAAGCACGGCAGCAGCACTCAACTAGTCAGAAACGCTTTCTTGGATTTCTTTGCTTTGCCGCTCCACGGAGCCGACAACGGGCCCGTTCAGAACCAGTCCTACAGGGCCGCTGGCGAGCCTACGTGGCATGGAAGTTTAAAATAGGAATATCTAGTCGAGGGCAGGCAGCGCAGGTTGGCAAATAACCCGCCACACAAGTCCCTCTCGTGGAACCGTGCGCCCACGGACGCTCAACGGTCTCGTCGGCACCCACGCCGTCTCATTGGTCAGTAACCAGGTTTTAACATGTCTGTTGTAATGTACAAGTTGGGGTGAAAGAGGGTAAAAAAAGGTCTTTGCCCTGGAACATTTTTATATACATTCTATAAGGTAAGCAATACTGTTGGTTATTAGGGGCGTGTTCCGAACCTGCGCTTGCGCTTCCACCTTCCGGGTATTGATAACCCGGTTCTAGTAGCTGTAGCGGAACTGCTTGTTCTCCTTATCAGTCATCGAGGCCCAGACCTCGGGGGTCATGAAGGCGTCCTCGGACTGCTGCTTGGCCCCGCGTCTCTTGTTCTCCCAGCGGTAGTAGGCGTACAGGGCCAGCGTGACGACGGCGCAGCCGGCCTGGGTGCCCATGACGGCGATCTTGGCCGGGCGGTAGTCGGGGGCGTCGCGGGCCTGGAAGGTCTGCGGGCCGATAATGTTGCCGAGGGAGAAGGATCCGCTGACGATGGCGGCGGCGAAGGCGCGCTTGGTTGCGCCACCAAAGTTGGCGGCGGTCCACTGAAGAATTTTCCCCGTTAGACACACTTCTTCTTTCCTTCGTCTGCCGTGTCTCACTCCAAAACTTCGCGTGTGGAGAGGACGAGGGAGGGGCTAGGCTACTTACGGCGTAGAACACGGTCAACGGAGCGACGACGGCGTTGACGAGGTAGATGCCCGCGAGGCAGCCGGCGCGGTTGCTCACGGGGAGGAAAGACATCAGAGCGCCACCGATGATGCTGAAGCGAAAGATTAGCAAGGTTTTCGTTTCTTATTTCTACCGTTGCCCCTCTCTCTCGAACGACTTGGTTTTTGACTTACGCTGGGATGATGCAGGCGACGATCCAGGCCCAGCGGTTCGACTGGTAGCGAATACCGAATCCGACGAGGAGCGTGAAGAAGATGCTCACGACACCGGAGGGCATGTTCATCAGGGCGGCGTGCTTGGAGTCGTAGCCCAGGTTGCGGATAAGAGTGGCAGAGTAGGTGGTGACGACACCGCTGGAGACGGAAAGCTGCGGGCTTGTTAGCAGGGCCAGAAATCTGTCAGGGATTCGCGGTACGCACGAGGACAACGGCAATGGTCATGAGGTACATCTGAGGGTCCATGAGCGCCTCGAGAATCTGCTTGGGACGGAACTTGCGGCTCTCGATGCCGGTCTGGTTGACGCTGACGTGCTTCAGCAGGGCGACCTTCTCGGTGTCGCTCAGCCAGCGGGCCTTCATCGGGGTGTCCGGGACGAAGAAGAAGGTGGTCAGGCCGATGGTCACGGTGACGCAGCCGAGGACGACGAACATGATGCGCCAGCCCGCGAGGCCGGCGCCGGGGGCGACGTGCTGGAAGCCGTAGGAGATGGCGCCGCCGAGGATCTGGCCGAGGCCCAGGCCCAGGTACCAGAAGGAGAAGCGCGGGGCCTGCTCGGACTTGGTGTACCACTGGGAGCTGATAAGCATAAGGGACGGGCCGATGGTCGCCTCGAAGATTCCGAGGAAGACGCGCGAGACGAGCAGGGAGGTGTAGTTGTGCGCGGCGGCACCGCAGGCGGTCGCGGTGCCCCAGAGGATCACGTTGATGCCCAGCCATTTGGCGGCGGGAACCATCTGGAGGAAGTAGACTGCGGGGTGTGGGTGTCAGTGCATCCCTCTTTGCTTTTCTGAAGCCTCCATCCACGAGACCAGCGCTTCGCTTTTCTTCTTCCTCTAGCGAGGCGGGGGAAAGGGCCCAATGGGAAACATACTGTTTGGAATCTCGAAGCACAACAAACCCACAAAGAGGAACGTGGCAATGTTGGAGAAGTCGTTTCCAACCAGCTTGAGGTCCTTGTTAAGCCCCATCACGGCCGCGTACTGTTGTCACTCATCAGATTACTGTTTTACCCTCAGGAGATACGGGTGGATTGCAGAAGCAAGCGCCCGGGCAGTCCAAGCTGAAGAAGGGGCTGAGACGCACGTTGAGGATGACCTTGTCCAGGAACTGCATCGTGTAGCATCCGAACATGAGGGGCACGATGTGCCAGTCGATCTTGCGGCGGAGCGCATTGATGTCGACCGAGCTGGTGTCGCCGCCGGCCTCGCGGTGGTCGTTGAGGAACTTCCAGGCCGCATCGACGGAGCCGGAGGAAGAGCCATCGTGGCCGGACGCAGCCGAACTCACGAGGTCCTTTGGGTTCTTCTCGTCCATGGACATGGCGTGTGTCTGGAACTAGGGTGTTTTCGAGAAAGAGGTTAAAAAAAAATAAAGTGAATTAAAGAAGAAAGCAATATGCAAGCGCAAAGTGGACGGGTGTGACGTGACGCCCTGGAATTACAAGCCCGGTACGACCCAAAAGCACGATGTCTGTGATCGACGAGGAGGGCGCACAGGCTTCCGCTGCGGAGCTGCTGAACACTTAGAGTTTTGCTGATCAGTGAAAATAAAAGAGGTGTCAGATGGAAAAGAAAGAAAAGCGACGACGAGGAAAATAAAACGCTGTCGGCCGAGAAGGGATGGGATGGGATGGTGGTAATGAAGAGAGGGAGGAAGAAGCAACGAGGGAGGCCAAGAGCCGATTCGACCGCTCTGATTAATCCTGCAAGTGTAACTGCTACCCCTGTTTACGTCGGGCAAGGTGATGTTCCCATTTCAATTATGAATCTGGTTCCGATTCTGGTTCGAGGAGGGCCCAGAAGCACGGCGTTGTGGTTCTTGTTGGAGCAGCTTGGAAGATGCACCTCACACCAAGCTGCAAGCAAGTGCTTTCTACTACATCCGCCCCCTCGTGGTGCAGCATTTTTCAACATTTCCTTTTAATGTAACCCATCCTGTGCCTCTCAAGCCAAGCCTCTAAGCTACCTGGGAGCTCGTAGTGCCGTACGGCGCAGCTCCCCGATCCCCGCCTGCATTTTGCAAGGTTTGCGCGGCCGGGGGGAGGGGAGGGGATTGCAGGGTTACGAGGGGGGGACCCTGGATACCTTTTTCTCAACCGGGGCCGACCCTCGCCTCGTCACTCTCGCCAACGAGCTCACCTCACACCCCCCGGCCACCGATGCACGCAACCTGGACCTCCAGTTCGAGAGCCGAGCATCGCCGTCTACGGACGCATAGGATGAGACCAGTAACAAGGTGAATGATGCATCCTCAGCTGAGGACTGGATCCAGGTTGTAGGCGCAGAAACGGTGGGAACAAGAGACCAGTGGCCGACGTTGCCCGCATCCCCGTCGAGGGCCCCATTGAAAGCAGTCCCATTCATATCCGGCCGCATCGCAGGTGAGCCTATGATCGAGTGCCAAAGCCAGAGCCATCTGCTCCCATCTCGCCAGACCGGCCCGCTCTCCAGAGGGCGCGCGCGGGGATCCAGGCTGATGGTGGCGCTCTCTGCTGATTCTTATCTCCCCATCCACCGGAACGAGGTCCGTAATGTGGCGGCGTTGCTAAGAACGTCCACCTGAGGAACAGCAAACGGGTACTGAGCCCACCAGCTGGTCCTGAACAAGAGTCATGACGCAGAATTTCAGGACTCTGTTAACCACAAAAAATGAGAAGATAGAGTGCTTCGAAATCGTGTTCTCTGGGCGGGGGCAGGGCGACCGACCACGTTACTGTTGGGGGCGCCTTTTTTAATAACAGCAAGGCGGGCTTTGAGGAGCGCGGACGGGCAGCGCGGTATTTGCTGGACATGCCAAAGTGTCAAATTTACGCTTCTGCCGTCGAACGATATTAATCTTCTGCCCGGGTCAGAGGTTCGCACGATATTGTGTCGAGCAGAAACTTTCGCCTCGCCTTGCCTTGAAGCGAAGAGGCGGCACAGCAATAGACGCACCGTTTTGACGGGTTTGACAGATACCGTCCGCTCGTCTCTTCCCGTCCCTCCCACTCCATTTCCCTTCTCTCGCCGCAATTGACCAGTCAAGTCTTCTTTTGGGAATTTGGAGGTGGTGTGCGGTCACTTTTTTTTTGTCGGCCGCCATCTTTAGCTTCCAACGTTTCCATTCCCAGATGCAGCTTGAACAGCGACGACCCATGTTCACCCGCCGCCGTAGCTTGTTGCACCATCCCTTCTTAGGAACCGAAAGCGATAGCTTAATGTTCTTTTGTCATCCCGGCCTCCTGCCCCTTCGGATGGCACTCCGGACGGCATAATGGAAACCGTGGAAGCTTGAGAAGCGAAGGAAGAAGCAAAGGTTCGGAAACGAGACATGCGTGTTTTCCTTGGCGGAGGATGCCCAGTCTGCACACGCACCCTGCCCCGATTTGCCTCAGCCAGAGACCACCACCACCGTAGAGAAGGAATGCACCTGTGCATTCGCGGCGGGGACCTCGTTGATCCCCCAAATAAGCACCCAGGCTTCTCGGCTTTTCCAATGTCACCTTGCAGAGGTTAGAGAAGAGGGAATCCACCCGGAGTGGCATCGCTGATTTCCTCCGCGCTCCGTGAATATGCGGTGCGGGCCCGTTCATTGGCCATGCAAGGCCATGCCAGTCTTGGCCGCGCACGACTCCCGCGGCCTGGCAAAACCCTATCAAATTGTTCGGAATTGGCGTGAAAGACGCATCCTTGCGATAGTTGAGACATTTGAGGATCGGGCTTTTCCTTTGGCAAGGCACCCCTCAGCTGCAATGTGCTCTGCACGCCAGATCAAATCACGCCCACGGCCCAAAAGATCCCTCCATCTCTCCTAGGTCCCCTACCTTACCCCGTCATCGACCACCACCACCCCCTCCTCCATCTAAAATGTCGTGACCCAGTCGGTAGCAGACTTGCAAAGGGGCTTACCGAAACTGCGGAAAGGTCGACCGGGAAGACACCAAAAGCAACGCTTGTCACTGGCCCAGCTGCCTTATTCGTGGTGGATAAGGTGATCTCCCAGCCAGCAGCACACAGAAAGAAGCAGGGCCAGAGGTAATAAAGATTAAAGCGGCTCCCCCCAGTCCCCGTCGATTCAACGCCCTCGTGGAGCTGAACGGTTCTTCGGCCTCTCCACCATTGTTTGTCCCTTGCTTCCCAAATCTGCAGGCTAGGCTTCTTCTTTACCAGTCGGCCGGCGCCTCCTTCAAAGTCCCCTTACTTGTTGGCTTGATTTATTCACCTCTGGTCCCTTCGCTGATTTCCTCGCGCGTGTTGGTTGTTGTCTTGTAAAGTCTGTTCATGTCTTGAAGCCACAAAGCGTGCGGCTCTTCATTCCCATCGGTTTAGTCTACTGGGTCACAAACGGTAGCTACCCGCAGCACATTACGCCATGGGCTGGGTATTGAACGCCACTCCCGAGGTCGAGGCCATCTCGCAGTGGCCGACCATCATCGCCATCTGCACCGTCTTGTCAGTGCTGTCCGTCCTCATCGTAGGATCTCGACTGTACATCCGACACACCGCCAGAGGTCTGGCTTCGGATGACTGGATGTCTCTGCTATCGGTGGTTTTTGCGCTCGCTTACTCTGGTCTTACCATCGGTCGTAAGTACCACGGCTGTCACCTTCATTAACATACTCTGACGATTACAGAAACGAGATATGGCCTTGGTTTGCCCATCAAGCTCCGTCCCAAAGCGAACTTGATTCAGTACACACGCATCAACTTTGCCGGGCGCCCCATCTACCAGATTGGGATCAGCTTCTTCAAGATTGCACTCTTGATCAGTTACCTGCGCCTGCTCAAAGGCACCGACCAGAAGAGCTACCGGCGGGTAGTCTGGATGACCATCATCATCGTGTTTATCGCCCACTTGGGATGCGCATTTTCCCTCGTTTTTGCATGCACTCCTGTAAGAAGGTTCTATACCACAACGATTAAATATTGTTAACTTTCTCCTCTCAGGTTGCCAGGTCATGGAATCCGACACTCCCTGGCACATGTCTGGCCCCGGGCCCGTCTTTCACCGCGTACGCCGTGGTCACCATCGTCTCTGACGTCGTCGTGGCCCTCCTCCCCATCCCGGTGCTTCTCAAGCTCAACATCCGCTTGGAGAAGAAGGTCGGCCTCATCGCCATTTTCCTGCTGGGTCTCTTCACGACGCTCTGCTCGATTCTTCGCTACCTCGAAATCAACCGCATCCAGTTTGGCGACGGAAACTCGACAATGCTGGTTTTGTGGGGAACCATCGAGTTCAACGTTGGTGTAAGCAATTGCCAAGCCCCGGCTGTTCGTCTCATAATGCTAACGAGCGGCACAGAACATCGTCTCCTCGCTCCCCTTCCTCGCACCCGTGTGCATGAAGAAGGCGAAGGACTACCGCTCGAAGTACTCTGGCGGCTCCTCCCATGGCCGCAGCGGGATGAAGCACGCCGAGCGGTACAAGCTCAGCGACATGAACCACGACAAGAGCGTCTTCGCGTCGGCGAACCACAGCAAGGGTGACAATGGCAGCGAGGAGAACATCCTCCCCGGCAACATTATGAAGTCGGTCACGTACAGCGTCCAGGTCGACGACAGCGTACAAGGCAAAGGGTCCACACGAAGGAGGGACTCGAAAGATTCGGTTTGAGTTTGGACGGAATGATTTTACGGTTAACAAAGCGGCTACGGCACAAAACATAAAAGATGTACATGATAATGTGTAAGGGTATTAGAACAAGAATCGAGGCATCGATAGATCTACAAACAGGCGTTCGGGGGCCATTTTACCATCATCATCACGAGTTTCAATTTTTGTGAGCGATCACTTCCCACCAGGGGGAATTCCAAAGTCCGACCCCAGAGTTGGATTTAGACGAGGGAATCCTCAGTATCACCATCTTCCCGTCAGCGAATGCGACTCTCGATCGGAAATCATGAGGAGTAAAAATAGGGGACATGGACTGCACGGGCTGCTGATCGCTCTCCACCAGCAGACTGGGGCACAATTACGTGGCTCATGCTCATGATTCAATCCCCCTCCAGATCCCACTTCACGAGGAACATATAGGGAGTCGAACGATGGGCAATGCAAATCTTTTCCCACTCTTCATTCCCAAGAATGCGGTGTACGCGATGGCCACGGCGATGCACGTCTATTAATCTAAAGTGGTATCCTGAGTCTATCCTGAATCTATCTTACTCTTCATCAAAGTGAAGCTTCATCTCCCGCTTGCTGAGGAGCGGGCTCGTAGGGCTAATCTTGGGCCAGTTGTGCGCGTCGTGACAGGCCCGCCGCGACGCCAGCACGCCGGGCCGCGCCCTGGCGACGACGGCATCTTCGTAGACGTCCATGGCCGCCCTGAGCTCCGGGAAGCCGGCGCCGCTGCCCAATTTCGGGCCCACGGCCTCTGCGAAATCCAGGACGTCGAGGATGGCGTGGTTGGCACCCTCGCCTCTGTCTGTGCGTGCCGTCAGCCATCATCCTCGTTAATTTGAGACGAACCCTTCTCCCGAGGGATCCCACGGAGAAACCCCTCGGGTAATAAGGAGGACGGAAGCCAAAATCATGAAAGTTTCAATGCTATAGGGGCGGCGACTTACACATTGCCATGGCGTGGAAGGCGTCCCCCATCAGCACCGCCCGTCCTGATGAACGAAGACCCTTTGGCGGAGGATAGTCGAAGAGGTCGAGTTGTTTCACGTCGGTGTCAGCAGGAATGCCGAGTGCAAGGGAGCGAAACGGCTCCGACCAGCCGCCGGCGAACGACCTGATGAGATCGAGTCTGCCGCCGTTGGTCTCCGGAAATCCCGTCGGCTCCGGCTTGCCCAAGAAGCCCGGACGATCCGGCCACGAGATGCACATCTGGCAGCTGTACTTGTCCGCGCTGTCATCATTGTTGCCGGGGGCGTCAAGCACTGCGGTAGAGCAAACGCACAAAGTTCGTGTTAGTCTTTTTCCATGCCGCGCGCATCCAGAAGGACGATGCTAGGGGGGGTGGATGAGGAATTGGGCATAGCTCGAGATCAAGGTTTTCTCCGCCCTTCGATAGCGCGCTGGGGATTTGCGCCTACGGTCAGGGACAGCCCTGCCTCGGCGATACGGTTGATCTCGGATCATCGTCCCTCACCATCGTCGGGAAATCAGAAGCCAAGAAGAGGGGAGAGAGAAATCGAATGCAACGTTGGATGAGAGAAGAATGACAAAAAACAGGCACTCACTGCTAAGATACAGAAAAGTGTCGTTCTGAGACGACGTCCCTTGCAGGAAGAAGGGATCAAGCTTCCGGATCGGCTCCATCTCTTCGGGGGACAGAAACACCTTCAGGCCAAGAACCCGGACCGGGATCCGGTGCCTCTGGTGGTGATCCGGGAAAAGCTGCGTCCGCACTCGGGATGCGCCTCCGTCGCATGCGACGAGCACGCGACCGGCGCACGTTGAGCCGTCCTCGAAGGACACGACGACGGAGTCCTCCTTTTCCTCGTAGCTAGCGAAGCCCTTCCCCCACTATATTGCAACTCAGCATCAGGATCTGGGTGCCGAGAGGAGAAAACAGAGAGAGCCCCATAATCTAAAAAGGTAAAGATCGCGAATCATACCTGGATGTCGATGCCGGTCGCAACAAGCCGACGCAACCTCTCCCTCGTAACCCTGATCCGCAGGCTCTCCGGCGCGCGGGGGCTCGCGCCCTTCAACTCGCCGGTGCTGAGGTCGAAGAAGGGGAACGCGGAGGCCTCGCCCCTCGCGACGGCGGCGCGGTCGACGTAGGCCTCGGGCAGGCGGGCGACCAGGTCCTCGGGCAGCAGGGAGCGCAGCGCCGGCAGCGACCAGTGCAGCGTCAGGCCCCAGCCGACGCCGCGGGTGGTGAGGTCCGTGTCGCGCTCGAAGATGCGGAAGGGCACGCCGGTCTTGCGCAGGTGCTGTGCGAGCAGCAGGCCGCTGACGCCGGCGCCGATGATGATCACGGGGAGAGGCCCTTGCTGCGCTGAGGAGTCTTGGACCGCCATGGCTGTGGCTCTGTGTCTCTCGGTAAAACGGCGTTTGACGAATTATGGATTAAAGGTAGGGGGTGTGTTACTCGGCTGGCAACCAAGACGTCTTGCTTTTTGATGTGCGGTGCAGATGCAGCGGTAGCGAGCGTAAGCAACAGGGTGAGCAGCCAAATGAAACGCAATGGCGGAAAACGGCACCAATGACAACTTAATGCTGAACTGCAGTTGTTGTAATGTATGTTACGTGTGGCGTGTATTAGCAACTGGCGCTCAGCTTGCTTGGCTTGGCTGTGCTATGTCGGACTCAGTCACTCAGTAGGCACTTCCGGTGCTTGAGATGGCACTTCCGATGCTTGTGGACGTCCAATTTCACTCTGTCTATCCATAGAGGCCCCCGTTTCTCAACTTATCGAACCACCCCGCTGCTAATGTTGAACCGAAAACTCTAATCCCACTTCCCATGCCCTGGACCCCAAGTGGACGAGGACACAGAGTCGCCTGATGTCAGGGGGGTCGACGGCCAGGATCTCCTAGCGAGAGAGACCCTTGGCACGGGAGGATCGCGGAGCACCTCCCCGGCGCCACTGTCCACACCACCTAAGAGACGCCGTCGACGGGTGCTGGCGGCCTAGAGACCCTTACGGCAGCCTCCCGGTGCCATTTCCTTCAGCGACCTCCCTAGGTGGCAACTTCGCCGGTAAGGCAGAGCGGGAGCGGGAGGGAAGCGGAGGGCGTCTCGTCGGCTAATGATCTCTGTCGTATTTCGAGGTCTGTGCAACTGACAGAGCGCGGCGGTGGGATGCCGCAACCACACTACGATCTGACAGCATCGATATCTGTCAACCCGTCTTTGACGTCTGTCGATGACAACCAATTGACTTTGGGTATTGATTGTCCATCCAAAGAAGCCTCACCTGAAGAAGTATCGAGTTGTCCAGACAAAAGAGATGGTTGCGAAAGCACACTCCTTCGTCCTTCGGTCTGGCTCAGCGAGCCAGGGGATGCTGGCCCAGCCAGGACCGCTAATCTCGGAGTGGCTAAAGGGGGTGGAGGTAGCAGGCACAGCGAAAGCAAAAGTTCGCAACTGGGCCCGTACGTAATTCCACCGAGGAGCCCTGCCTACAGGGCGAAGAGGAGAAAAAAGTGGTCGGATTTCGTGTTGGTGTGGTGGTTTCTCCTCCTTGCAAGTTACCATTTCTCCTCCCCCAGAGCCACACAAGCTCGCCGCCTTGCCCTCCAGTCCATTCATGGCTAAGCATTTTCGCGAGTGGATGCTTCTCCGGGAACGCTATGCCGTGACCCAGGCAAAAAAAAAAAACAGAACAGAAAACTCCACCGTCATCGACTCTTTGTAGCGCACCAACCGCGCAGCCAGTCAACGACATTTCCCAAGGATGGTCGCATTCGTTACCAGACCACCAGCCCTTTCCTGTCCCTGAACTTCACAAGGGATGCCTTGCCGGCACACAGGCCGCTCTGCCCTCTGAGGCCAACCCATTGGCCCAGTTTACGCCACGCCAGACCTGGGTTTCGAGGGCCTGAGCATATTCCAGCCTCTTAAACCCGAGATATTGGATGACATTGAAGCTTCCTGTTGCTCGTTTTTTGGACCCGAGATTGATCCGGGCCCCCTCAAACATGAACTCACTGTGAGCACGCCAGAACTCCCTCTCGATTCGATCGCGCGAGGAAAGATGCGCCGAAGAGAGTACCATCGGCCGCAGATCAGACTTTTTCCTCTCTCACGCAGTCCCTACCGGTCTGCCATCCCAAGAAAACACCCCCTGTCGATGGGCCGATGCAGCGCAACGGCGCAGCGAAGCACACCTTCCAGCCTACGTTAGCTGCATCCCACGCCGGTTCTTTTCGGTGATTTCCCTCTCGCATCGCCGCCATGAATCTGGTAAGGCGTCCGGTTTCCGTGTCATGTAAACGAGGGAAATCCCGCCCGAAAACGTTCCTGGGTCGCAATAGCGTACGGCGCAGCAGCAAAACGGTCCTCGTAAGAACTTTTCTTCTACCTAATTTTTCCGGTCGAAGCCTCGGGATGGAACGTAACGTTGGCGGCGGCGGCACTTGTCGGTCCTTTTCTCTCGGGCTCGATCGATTGTTCCATCAGAGCTACGGTGGACTTAACGCCCATCGTTGGTTCAAGGTTCTGACTGTTTTCATTTGACAAGCAAACCATCAGATCGAACCCGTCTATGGGAAATGCTCCGACCACTGACGTTCTGGTTACGAAACTGGTTGCTGCCCGCCCCTGGATTTGACCCCCTCAACGACACCGATCGCCTGGATCTTCCAGCGAATGGTGCGGCGGATGCGAGCGATGCGCGCATACTCTTGCGTGCCTCGCCATTTCCCATGTGTTCTGGGTTGCAGATGCAATGCATAAATCTCGCCGCACCGAAACTCGCATCTGCCGACACGAGGGGCCAGTCAAGATGCCGTAATGCAAGTTCGTTACGGACGCAGTGCACCGCTGTTCACACCGTTCATTCAACGTGTTTCCCGTCTTCAGATCAGATCCAGATACGAAAATGACAAAAGGGTCACAACGCAGCCGCTCATATTTCCACTTGGTCGGAGTCCCTCCGCCGCCCTATCTACCCTATCGCCAAGCAGGAGCCATCATCTCGCGCGCCTCGACTGCCTGATGGCCCCTGAGGCAAGCGACGCAAGTGACGCGAAGCGAAGGGGGCCAGATTCCTCCCCTCGAGCCTTGAAATCTCTGGGAATCTTTCCTCCGGTGGAGTCGTAGGCGAGCGAGCGGGGGGTGCCGTGTTGAAGATTTTTGATGACCACCACCCCTCCCAGGGTCCCCAAGCTGCGCAGGGGAGGGCGCGGAGGACCCATCAGGGCTGCGTCGACGAGTGAGAAGTGACAGCATGGGGGCCAGATGCTGTAGCCCTGTCGATACTACGCAAGCCATGGGCTCTTCATAGAGTTTTGTTCGTCCATGGTACCGATGTTGCTTGCCCTTCAGAAACCTGGGATATTGGTCCGAAGGTCTGGATGAGGTTGTTGGCGCCAGAGGGGGCGATCGAGCGGCGACGAATAACATCACCATGTCCGGCGGAGAAATAGTGGTGAGCCCCGGCCGATGGGGAGTCCCAGCTTGCAGGTGAGGAGTCGGGCGTCCGCCGACGGCATGGAAGCATCTTGCTGCCCGTCGTGTGTCGTCCCATGAAGTTGTCCAGACCGTTGAGTCCAGGGTCCTTGGTGCAGGAATGGATTCATTCCCAATTTCCTGGGCTGGCTTGCATGCAGACAGGCCACTGGCTCTAACGAACACGGAGACATGGCGCTTTCAGTGTCATCGGAAAGTAGCTCCGTCCCGGTTGAAGTTTTCTGGTTCCCAATCGAGTAGTCAAGAGCCGTCGCGTATGCTTTGCCTAAACGAGCGGGTTTTCCATGGGCCCGTGGACGATGTCTCAAGGGAGAACTTCGGGTCCTACCATGAAGAGCTTGCCTAATCTAGCGACAGACTCGGGAGACATGTATGTTTCCGATGTCACATCATGATTCATGACTCTCGCCCATGAAGCTTCGAAGGGGTCGATGGGAGCTCATCTCACTTTGCTGTCACGAAGATGTTTTGATGCCTTCGCCCCTGAACCGCTTACAATACTTCACTCAACGTTAACCGACTTTGGATAGTCTAGACTTCAATTTGTTGGCCTGTCACTGGCAGGCTTCTCTTACGCTCCCTGGTCACATAGCACACCTTGACTCTGGGGGCGTTTGAGACGGTCTCTTAAGCCTGCGCATCCGCGAATACAGGACCTAGCTATCCATCAGTATGCGTGGCGTTCCGTGATAAATGTGGCTGCCTGCCTAAGAACGGCCACTAACGACAATCTCAGTCTATATGTCATCCTTCGTGAGAAGTCTGTTCAAAGATCGTCTCACTCATGATTGAATCATGCCACGAAGAGCTGCAACATTCTGAAGAAGTGACACGTTCATCACGCGCTTGTAGGGACTCTCATCCATGGGCAGGTATCGCTTCTGCAGGCTCCATGCGTTCGCAGATACGATGGGACTCGCCTTAGTAAAAGCTAACCGGCATAGCTCTGTAGGTAGCCGAGGGAGGACAAGGGAGCCAGAAAGTTACTCAGGCTAGGAGCAGTATTGAAATGGGGGTCTTGGGGCCAAGACCGAATCAAGGGTCGTCTAGTATTAGCATGGAACGATCGAAAGAGAACCCAACCATGAGTATTACACTTTACGCTAGTGAAAAAGAGTGCCTGCAGATGGAGACGACTGGGGCTTCATTGGAGATACTGCCTATGGATACCGTGGTTCTGGGAAAGCTTCGTTTGTTGAAACTGGGTTACATGTTTGATACAACATGCGATAGATGTATTACTTCTGGGGACACCAATGCTACCTTGCAATGAGGGAAAAGCAATATTTTAACCCGTCGAGATGAAATACCATCTTAGCCTGTCAGTCGCTTGGGTTGGAGCCTACAGGATCCAATGTGAGAGATGGGTTTCGTGACGAGTTTTGCTGTCCGGGCGGATACTTCTAACAAAACGGGCAGATCACTACCTGCTATAACAAAAGAACATTCTCTCTATGAATCCCTATTATTATTATCATTACTGTCGTTGCTGTCGTTGCCGCCGTTGTAGCCTTCGTCGTCTTCTTCGGACTTGTTACTGTTGTGGTATTTTCACAATCCGCTCTAATAGCAAAAGCCTTCATAAAATGATCTGCAAATGATCATAGGGCGTCGTGAGGTGACTGGATGAATTCCATGTTTGTTCCACGCTGCGCTTTAGTCAGTCACTAGATGAGATGCCGTAGAAAGCTCTATAGCCCACCCAGCCCTTAAGACTACAAAAGACATCTGAGCACCCACTCACTTGAGCTTGATGGTAGAACTCATATACAGAACATCTCATTGTGAGGTTAAAGAATCAATTACTAATGACATATTACAAGGTGTTGTTCAATGAATAGTATGCGCGACATGACGTTGAAGAAAGATCAGAGGCCAATACCCAAAGTCTTTGCCCATTCCATCAGACCAGAACTTAGCAAGGACATGGCACATCCTCATAAGTCATCGTGAACGGAAGCCACTTGTACCAACTCGTGTCTTGCAGCTTATACCACGCAGGACGGAAAGAGTTGCTGCTTCTTCCATCGTCCCTATGTTATGAGTTGGCCTGGAAGTCGGGAACCTGTAGCGACATCCCAAACCTTTCCACGCCTCCCGCGTCGATAATGGAGCAGGCGAGCCCCTTCGAGCACGGGTCAGCGTCCTTGGAACATTTTGCCATAATGCAGCCGTTGAAAGACTGGTCCATGGGTTTCAGGTACACCTCGCCCCAATAGTTGTCGCTGACGCACGGATACGAAGTTCCGAGAACCAGCGATGGGCCCCCGGGGATGTATCCCATGAGGTGACCCCCGGTGGTGAGGTAGAAGACGTAATCGGTGCCATACCAGGACTCAGGCTGGAAAGAGCCGTATTGGTGGTAGTGGATGTATTTGTCTTCTACCCAGGGACAACCGTGGACCTTGATCTTGAAGCATGTGTTCACAGGCGAGGGCGGGCAGACCGTCTCTGTAGCGACAGTGCCTGCAACCGTAGCCGTTGCAATTCCCATGAAGCGTGTGGATGAGATGGTGTTAGTATATGTCTGGAGGGGACCCTGTGCATTCTTCGTGATAGTCCCGGTGGCAGTGACTACCCCCGACGTTGTAGTGGTGGTTGTTGTTGTGTAAGTGTTGGTTTCCGTATCTGTGGCAATCTGCTTGCAGGCGAATGAGATTTTCGTAGCGTCCCAGTCTTTGACCATAGTCGGCGTAGCTTGAGCGACAACGCCATCCACAGCGCGCCTGTCTGGGCCTGCAGTGGGCGTCGGAGTGTGCTCATCCAGCCCGCGCCTGAAGGTGAGGTACGTGAATCTGGCGGTCTTGTTGCTCGCTGTGATAGTCACTGTTCTGGCATAGAAAGTTCTCGTTAAATAGCTGTTAAAGCTTGTCGTGACAGCCGAGTAAATGGTTGAAGTGGTGGTGATAGTCGTCGTCACGAATGTTGTGGTGGTGCTTAGGACAGTTGAAGTCTTGGTGACGTACGTCCAAGTTGAAGGAGGCCTGTAGTTGATGTACTTGTTGCTGACTGCTATAAAGCACGGCAGAGTTACTGTTGCTAAAACTGATAGTGTTGGCGCTGTAGATGAAGTTGTTGACCAAGAGGTTGTTAGCTGGGTAACTGCTTGTTACTGTGAAGGAGTATGAAGAGTTGATACTAGCGACGGTCTGGGTCAATGTGGACCATACCGTAGATATGGACTTTAATCTTGACGATCTACCTGATGTATGGTTCATTAGCTTGAGACTGACTGCCGAGCCCTGCTTCAAGGAAGGAAAGATGAACTTCACGGACGGCTGCTAATTTCTCTGGTTTGATAACCTGCTCTGGAGGATGTGGATGGAAGCGTCGGCATGACTTTAGGAGAAGCGAGCCCTGCAAGTGATATCAACTTTTGAGTCTGTAGAAAAATCAATTCTGATATTGTGTAGAACTATAGGATTGACCCTGAAGCCACCGTCTATTTGGATGGGACTGAGGTCTAGCGAGTTTTAATTATGATTCTAAGTGCCCTCCTATAGGCCCTATAGGCTATCTAATTGAAGCCTTGTAATTATATACGCAGTCCCCGTAATGCCTGGGGTTACGTCTGCTTGCTTGATCTAGAGGTTTCCGTTGGTTACTACTACGATGATCTTCCTAGTGAACGATATGCTTGTGACGGAGAACCTGCAGTTGATGCAGGACAGCGCCTTGCTCCTGGGGCCATACTTTGGAACCTGGGAGATGGCCGGAAAGTTCATACTCTCCCTTACCCTTGTCATCGTCGCTTCCATTATCGTTGTCTTCATCGCTACTATCGTCGTCGTCGTCGTCGCCGTTGTCGCTATCGCTACCGCCATTAACGTCTTCAACAGGAGTAATTAAGTACACAGGAAACCTAGCCGCATACACACAGGAATGTTAGGCGGTCTCCCTTTTTCGACCTAACGTTCGTTCAGATCTCTTCGATAGGTCATTCAGGCAGCCTCAAGTCCAATATCAATCTTGTCGTAAACTAGCTATAACGCACGTATGGCATCTGTGAGAATAAAACGGCTTGATTCCTTCTAAATCAGAGTCCGACGCGAAGGGTCTTTTTAAGGAACAGATCCCGACGCGCCGGAATATCGTCGGTCCGAATAAGTGGGTCGGGAGTGGGTCACCTCGCACCTTCCTCTGGGCGCGAGGCTGCCTCGGATGCTTGAGGGCATCACGACAAATCTGAAAGCCAATAAGGTACTAATTAAATGCTTATCTGTGAGCTGAACATTAAGCTCCCACGAATCGCGGGGCTAAAACATGTTCACGCCTGCCATCATTACCACGGAGGACTAGCGGGCGCTATTATCTACTAGAGATAGTCCAGACCTCCGCTAACAGCTACACATACAAGCGACTTGTTTCGAGGCACGGAATGTTCCGTACTCACCCGATATGTGTGCCATGATAGCAAAAGATTGCATCTATTGTTAATAATCCCAAAAAGCAAAAGGAATCATCAACTCATGGGTGGGATCTAACCACTTAATCTCCCCGAGGTGGGCTCGAACCACCAACCTCCAGATTAACAGTCTGACGCGCTAGCCAATTGTGCCATCGGGGATGTTGAGATGTTGTGTCTGATTTGACATGCCGAACTGAGGGAATTTTGGGAATATGGAGCTCACGATGTGGACCTGGCGTGTTGGGTGGATTCAAACGCGGCAGATGGACCCAGTTGAACGATCTCAGCCCCATTCCATATGGTCATCAGCGTTCGTTTCCTCAGACATGAGAGAATATACAAGACATGTTGAATAAGCCTTGACTACTTAGTCTCTTTCATCTTAAAGAGTTTCTCACTTGCATACGCATTAGGCGTGATAGAAGAAGTTGTTGTCTGAGGCTATTCCGGGTTGTGGGCGAGTTCCTTCAAAGAGTGGGGCGTTCATCCAGGTTGTGTAAAAGTTTACATCAAAGTTTTCTTTTGTTCACCAGTCATTTGACAGACCAGAATGGGGTTGGAAATTCAAATTGAGTCACAAACTACCCCGACTGAGCAATAAGCCAATGCATTCATTACGTGATCTTTTGCACTCACTCGAGACACAGGAAACATCCATTGCAACTGTGACTCTCTAGCCCATACTAACATAGGAATCATCATTTCCATCGGAAAAGTAAGCTTACGCCCTCTGTCGCCTGAAATCGCCGCTCAATAATGACAGATCAAAATTTTGTTCTACCAAATCCTCGCTCATAGCCCATAGCTTCTTCGCTTTTCCGCCATCAAGTGCATACTCTACAGCCAAACGGACATACCAACTCCTCAAGATCTCTCGCCTTTTCACACCAAGACTCCGTGGGGTAGCACTGTCGCTGCCGGAGGTGCCTACATACACTGCATAATCGGTTTACCATGGACATATGGACCCAGCACCGGTGGCGGTCCCCTATGCTACATGATCCCCGCTATCCAGCAGGATGTTGCTGCAAGCGAAACCGCTATGGCAGGGTCACGGATCAACATCAACGGCTGCACAGAGGGGGCTCGGCTCGGCCAGGCGCTGTGGCTATGGAAGGTCGTGGTCGGCGCTTGCACCATTGCGAGCGCTCAGAAGGCGGGCCTCCCGGCTCCGGAACCTGGGGGTCTTGGCAGCGAGCCATACCACCAGGACGTCATTCCCAGAGCGTATCATGACGACAGCCCGCTCCGTGACGATGACGACGAGCTGTATGCCATGCTAGCGGAGTGGTGGGCCAGAAGACTGAGGCGATGGAGTAGGGCGACAGGGGTTACTGAATGGAACACCGCGAGAAACGTATTGGCGCTGGTGGCATGGCCGGAAAAGGGCCCGGGTGAGAGACTAGCTCAGAGAATATGGGAGAATGCAGTCAACAAACGGTTGACGTTTTGAGGAAGGTAGTTAACTCCAGAGTATGTCTTTTCTGGCGAGACGACACAATGATGGAGTACTTGGGTGAGTTTCTAGGATTTTCTATAGAGTAGTATCAACCTTTTTGTTATGACTCTTATTTGGATTCTAGTTGTCTAGTACGTATGGAATATCGTCAAAACGATTACTGAGCTTTTTAAAACAAGTTCTTCTGACGAGTCTGCCGGTCAGAGCTTTCTGCCAGGTGTTCTGACTTTTGTTGTATGCCACTTAAGTAAGCGCGGTCTACCAACCACAGCTGTCGAAATATCTTGTAAAGTTGTCTTTAGCGTGTGAGCAAAGCCTGGGACTGGCAATATGCTTCAGGTTTCAAATAGTCTAGAGCATGATCAGTTGCGCATCAGCATCGATGCGATGGAAGAGCAGATATACGAACACAATAGACCAAGGTAATTACACAGTCACGTCAAATCTCCCAATTAAAGGCCATTGTCTCGTGCAGATGCTAAGATGGTCTCATGTGTATTGTCTGACAGGCTGGGATGATGTGCATATTCGTATCTTGTGAAACCCTGCTGGCATCTGTGAGGCCCTAGTTTCCCACAACTTTGCGGAGTCAAAAGCCCCGCAAGATAACTTGAGCTGGGTTGAGTCATGGCCCATGTCACCGGACCGAGCCTGGGGCACTCCCCGTGCAATGTCTCTGATGTCTTCAGGGGTTGTCCTTGTGATCCGATTTCTAGCTCGATGGCGATCTGGCCAATCATTCGTACCCTGTCTCTGCTGATCGCGATTTATGGCTCAGCAGTCATCACTGAATTCATGGCAGCGAAGCTTTACGGTGAGAATTTTGTGTATTGGATGGCTATTATACGATTGCAAGCAGTCCAGTACCGGAGTGGCAACCGACGTACTCGAAGTGCTGCTGCTCCGGCTTCAACACCAACACTTCGTGGAACAGACGTAGCGAAACATTGTTCTCCAACTTCTTGGCATATTGCAAGAAGCCTCCGAAGATCTTCAGATGTGTCGGGTGTTCCTTCGCCCAACCCTCGAGGGATGCAAGGTCATCGAAGAAGGCCAATCCGAAAGTGCGGTCCTTGTCAGCCTTACCCGTCGCGGGGTCGACGAGGTCCATGAATCGACAGCTGTGGCAGCCGACCTCAGCGCCCTGGTCGCGAAGGAAGTTCATGCCTTCGATGAGGACGGGGTGCATCGTTGACAGGTACAGCTCCCGCTCTTCGGGCAGTGTCCCAGACCAATCCTGGCCGGATCGAATGACGGCGAGGTTCTTCTTGCCGGAAACCTGAACCCTTCGAGGCTTAGGGATTCCGTTGCCGTTTGTCGTTCCGTTCGTGGCTCGCTCGACCTTCTCGCCAACCAGCTCGTCGTTCTGAGCCGCTGCCATTCTGTCGCGCATGCTGCCCCAGTATACGTGCTCCTTGATAGGACCGATCACACGCTCGCGCATGTGTGCCGCTCCCTCTGGAATCTCGTTGTTGGAGAAGACCGTCTCGAAACGATCCATCGTAGGGAGGAACATCTCGAGGAACCAGCCATGGCGTTCGGCTTGGGGTTCAAGCTCGTCCCACCATGTCTTGAAGCCGGAGTCGACAGACCACTTCTCGTATGCCGCCTTGCTGGGCCAGTAGGCCAGGTGGGCAATGTTGTAGTATCCGTGAGTATCTGTGACGGCAGCCCACTCCGCGAACTGTGGACGAGACTCGGGCTCGACGGCCTTGGAGGTGGTGAACTGCGTCAAGCGTGCGACGGCATCGCCATCTGCCTTGTCTTCGGAAGCATACTGGGCACCGATGACAGCAAAGACGAGGTCTTTTGTGGCTTTGGGGAAGCCAGCGCTGTAGGCTGGGAAGGGAGGTTGCCAGTCTGTAGGTGTCTTGGCGGGGATCTTTCGGGGGCACTGAAGGTGCTCTGCGATGGCGGAGACGAGCATCTTGTAATACGTGATATGGGATTGGCGGCGGGGAATGATGAATCCTGCCGGGTCAGAAAGGAGCTCGGGGGCCTAAGCTTTTAAGCTACATGGAGGTACAAGGACCAAGGCAACAACTCAGGACCAGGTCCCTCGTAAAGAGTTGGCCAATATTCCTCCGTCGAACAGGATGGCAGAGTCCACGCGCGTGCCGCCATCTCTGCAGCTCTGCAGTTGCAGGGATCTTAGACAAAGGCCATGGACAAACATGGACCGACAAACATGGAGGCAAGCATCGCACGTTTGGGCAGGGGACTTACCAATGTTGGACATATCCTTGCCCGTTGGATCGGAACCTTACTTCCTACTTTGGAGTAGTCTCGAACAGTGGCTGAATCCTGTGATGAAATACTCGGAACATCCGTCCAGTTTCCATCTCCTTTTATGACCGTAACGAGTGTCTTATCTCGAGCAAACGGCTTTCCAAGAAGCCGTTGGGCGCTATTCTTTAGCGTACGCGTGGATGATAAGACATACCGGACTCTGGGGTTCGGTTCCGCGGGCACTGACGGTAGGCTAGAAAAGTGGCTTGCGGGATGACAGCTCCGCACCGGTAAGCCATAACAACAGACTGAGAGATGCTTCAGCCCTCACCAGATGACAGACACATAAAACCACACAGACTGCGCGTCATGTCTTGGGCAGCACCCGAAAAGGGACCTCGCAGGGATGATGGACCGGTGCGCAGCCGACTAATGTTCCACCAGAGACACAAAACCCCACCACCCAAGTGGGCAGCAGGACGCCTTTCCCAGTCTCTGCAGCTTCGGGTTTTGGGACAAACTCGCTGATCTATATTGCAGACCTGACACTAGTACCGCGGAAAGGCTCCTTTGCGATTCAGGCACCATATGGCCATTGGCCTCCCCCTTTCAAAGCGGGTTGTCGGAATGCAACTCAAGGCGTCAAATGGCACCACGCGTAGTCAATCTGCACCCCTGGTTGAAGAACATTTCTGATTTCGGCAGTCTGGGCGGACAAGGCTGCCAGGTCCGTGACTCGATTTGGGGTTGAGGAGAATTTTGTATAATTCATGCTTGGGCCCCGACAAGCTTTGCAGTGAAAGAAAAAGGGAGGCCGGCCACATAAGAGCGAAGAGGGGGCAAACTTGCGGACGAGAAACCACCGCAACTGCATACCCTATCCTCACCCCACCACCACCATTCCACCATGGCGACACCGTTCCAGGTCGAGGCTTGGACCGAGTATGCCATCGGCTTGCTCGTGCTCCTCGTTCGCATTGTCTACAGATCGACTATTGTTGGGACCAATTGGGAGGGCGATGACTACTTTGCACTGATTGCAGTGTTCTTTTGGACGGTATGCGGAGGGTCCCTGGCCGCATCGGGCTTTGAAGAGAGGTTGAAACTGACTTTTGGGTTCAGGGAGAACTGGTGATGCTAGAGTTGATCGGTGAGAACACTCTCGCTTCCCCTTGACAGTTGATGTCTAGTCTGAGCTCTAACAATCGTCTTTTCCAGGACAATATGGCAGCATCACTGGAATGACCGATGAGATCGCCTTGACGCTGTCCGACAAGCAGATCGAAAGAATAGTTGTCGGCTCCAAGTGCCTGCTGGCAGGATGGCTTCTATACGTTACCCTCATCTGGTGCTTGAAGGCATGCATGCTCTTCTTGTACCGAAGACTCACGTAAGAGAACCTCGCTCAAGGTTGCAACTTTCCGATGGACTCTATCATTAATACGGCTGCTACAGGCTGAACTTGACGCAAAGACGGATGGTTTACATCACTGCTTGCACCTGCGTTGTTCTCTACGTCGTCACTATCATCGTGATCTTGACGAGATGCCAGCCGTTCCATGCGAATTGGCAGGTGTATCCCTACCCAGGTGGTGCGTTTTGACCTCTTTCTCGTTGCTCGACATGTCTGATTTGTGTTTTTGCTCTAGACGCTTGCGCACTGAACATTCCGAACTACATTGCTCTTGCAATCACGAACGTCACGTAAGTCCACCAAGAGAAGTGGTTTCACGACCGAGCAAAACTGACAGTCCATCTTAGAACGGACATGATGGTTTTGTATATTCCACTGCCACTGTTGTGGTCTGTTCAAATGCCAATGACACGGTAGGTTTCTTTCGCTGCAAAATCCTATGTCAAATGCAGTTCACTGACCAAACTAGCAAAATCATCTGCTCCCTCTGGCTCTGCACCGGTGTCTTCATCATCATTGCCACGCTGCTTCGCTGCATTCTTTGCCTGCAGGATGCACAGTCCATCAACCTGGGCACCATCTGGTCAATCAGAGAAACAGTAAGTGTGGCCCACGCACCTCACGCAATCTCCCCCAGCCCCCCTTTCCCGCACCCCGGCAAACTCTGTATGCGCGTCGAACTAACCCGTTTTTCCACCCTGGCAGTTCGTCGGCATCCTGGCTGTCAACGCCCCAGTCTTGGGTCCCTGGATCGCCAAAAACGCCTCAGCGGTGCGTTCCCGCACCTCCAAGAACCGCTCAAAGACGGGCGGCCAGGAGTCTGCCAACCACATCGTCACGATTGGCGCGAAGGAGAGCACCCACCGCCTAGACCGCCTTACGAAAGACGGTCGCCGGGGTCTGGGGTGGACCGAAATTGACAACGACAGCGAGGAGCGCATCATGAAGACGCAGAACGATGTTGCTGTCTCGGCGAAGCGTTCGGACGAGGAGCTCAACCGCGAGGTCAGTCCCAACGGTATCCATGTCAAGACGACATTCCAAGTTTCTGGATGAGACGACCGGAGAGGACACGGAGGAAAAGAATACCCCAACGCGTTGTAACACGATGTAAACTGTGTAATGTAAAATGGATGATTGGATACGCATGGAAGTTAGTTAGTTAGCTCAACGGGTCTGCTGTCACCGTCGTGGCAGAGTGACCCAAAATCACGCCAGCTAGGCTGTCGGCTCATAATACTAGTTCATATATGACATCGCAACGGTGCATTAGTCCGGTTTGGAGATGATGAGTGTATCTCGTTTGGATATTGATCTTCCGCGTTACCTCGAAACCTGGAGTTACAATCATGTAATTACCGCATAACAGAAAGCCTTCCGCGAGTCAAGATATTCACGTGTATGACCTCTGAACCAGCAGATGCCAGAAGCTCATGGACCTGCCCGTACCACGCGGGAGGACTCCATACCATCGCAATTGGGGCCGATGGAGATGATACCGGACATGGAAGTGAAACCATGCCGGTCATCACTCGATGCTGCAAGAGACAAGAGACAAGATAGGAAAACGAGAACTGAGAACCGCACCGAAAGAGAATGCGATGGAGCGACGACGTGGTCGGCAGATACGCTATATCCACCGGTGGGACTGCGGAGGGGTCCACTCCGCAGGTCCGCACCACTGCTGATTGGCTGAGACTCAACAACACCTCGTCCTTGTACGATCACATCACAGGCTTCACTTGGTTCTTGCGCTTCACGTTGGGCATCAGGGTTCTGTTCACGAGTAATTCCCCTTGTCGATATCGACTTTTCAGTGTTCAGCTCTCCGATGGTTAAAGGCGCGTTTTGCAGTTTTCGGAAGTCTATTGAATCGCACCTAGCTCGATAAGCGGGCCAGAATCCTGCTTTTGCTCCCTTTTGGAAGGATTTGAGACATGGCTGGAGTCAGTACCATCCGTTGGGACATCTTGGTTCTCCTACATATGTGTGCGGATGCCCTCTTACCAAGCACTCAGGGGCCGTTGGCGCTCTATCCGCGATTTGGCCAAGCGCGAGGCTCTAGCAACTCGGGCATCCACGTCCTCGGATTCAGGGACCAAGAACACTCTTCGGAAACGTCGATCTCTGTCGGCGCTATGCGTTCGGACTTGCGCCAGCGGAATTTGACCGTTCTTCGAGAGACTATCTATGGAGCTTTTGCATATGCAGTTACTAACGGGACCTCCCGTGGCTAGGCCTCAGCGCGTTGAGAATGGGGAGTTGGGAGACACAGCGGTGATCAGCAATGAGCGGTCAGAAAGTCGAAATGTTGGACAACGGAAAGAACAGCATCGATATCGAAATCTGACGAATCATCACCGCCAAAGGGCGCACCGTCCGCTTCCAACAATGCCCAACGACCCATGGACACATATCGAAGACGCCCGATCACGGATGAGTGGCCGTTGACTACGTGTGCACTCGTGAAACCGATAGAGAAACGGAGATCAGGGGACAGAAACAGACTGGATATGCCCAACAGAAGAAGACTGGAGACATGATTGGCGGACGAAGTTGTCTGGTTGGGACGCTGGCTCAACTAAAGTTCAGGGTTGTCGGAAGAAAGCCGACTGAACTGCCTAAGGTATGCGAAAACATCGTGACGTGGGCAAACGACTGTAAGTACAATTCTCCCCAAAGTCAGTGAAATCGTAGGGCCTGTGGTTTCAATTACAAAGGACACAAGGATCTGCTTTGCCTTCTAAGGGTTAGAGATGCGTGATTCATATTCCCATAGCCGTGTGCCCGTCTCCAGGCTATCCCTTCGCCTTCCGCATGACGCCACCGCGAATCGTCACAGTTTCTCCAAGTGCCCGCTCGATGATTTTCTTGCTGGCCCAAAAAATTCTTGATCAGTCAGAATGACTATCATTTTGCTATGGCCGCGCTCATTTATGTACTGGCAGCATGCCGCAGTTGATGGGATAAAAGAAACGGCGATTGAAAGCTGCAGGCTTCATAGCTTCCCGCCATTTGGTCGAAGATATCAGCGACGAAACGGGATAATTTTAAACCTCAGGTAAAGCTCCAGAAAGGGCGTTGACGATATTCTGATCCCTCGGTCTCTCCTCTGCCTGCCGGCCCTTCCATCTTCAACATTCAGCCGCATCTTCAGCCGTGAACATCATCAAACTCGATCCCTGCCGAGTGCTTCTGTACACCATTCGTTTCTTACTACGGTTGAGTTCTTATGATCAAAAAGTACTGGCCAAATGATATGAGTTCGCAAGAAGTAGCGTGGACTTCACATTAACCACAAATGCTACTTGAAAGTAGTCTGCTTCATGGCTTCAGAAAACGGCCTGTCGCGAAGTGTTGTATACCGCATCCGGGATAGTAGGCAATGGTGACCAAACAGACCCATCAGCACATAGCAAAGCTTTCTTAGACATTGAGCCAGTCTCGATTAGACACGACTTGATGCGAATCCCCGGGCACAAAGATCACCTGGGGTCTCATTCAGAGACGAGATGAAGCATGGCAAGGCAACAACGTCTTCGTACGATCGAATGAAACAGTGGGGAGAAACACCGGTCACAAAAGTAGAACTATGCATTCCGAAACGAGTAGCTAAGATCGTCGGCGTGGTCGGGAGGAGTTGATAGTAAATTTCCATGGATCAGCTGTGGTGAATAACAGTGGTTCATACTACATACATCACGAAGCACAGAAAGTAAAATCTTTGGTTGAATCGGAACCAATCGAGAAAACTGGTTGAATTATACCTATATTAACAAGCTTCTCGTAAACGAGTGTAGGGGTTTCAAGCCTCCGGTGCCGAGGGAGCAGCCGGGACCGCAGGTGGGGCCGCCTCCGGAGCCGGTGCCGGGGCAGGAGCTGCGGGTTGGGCGGCAGGCTCGGCAGGGGCGGGCTGAGAAGCTGGCTGTCCCTGTGCTGGTGGCGTGGCAGGTGCAGCTTGCTGACCGTTGCCCTTGCCCTTGCCTTGTCTTTGAGCACCCCCGGGGCTGATGTTGATACCTAAGATTTATCAGTTGGCGCTTCTCAAGGTTGAAGGCGAGGGTAGATCTTACCAGACTTTCCGCCGACAGAGGTGCTACCATCGCTGCCTTTGGTGATACCAAGATTGCCGCCAACTAAGTTGATGATGTTAATCATAGGTCACGTCGGGACGGTTGAAGCATTCCTACCATTCTGGACCTGGCCGTCGGCTCCAACGGTGATGCCGGCATTGTCCTTAAACTGCTCCGACTCTTGGACTGCCTTCGGCTGACCACCTTCGCCAGCAGGCTTCGCCGCCTCACCGCCCTGTGCGGGTGGAGCTTGTCCCTCACCGGCAGGCTGAGCTTGTCCCTCGCCAGCCGGCGGAGCGGCCCCAGTCCCAGCGCCGTTGCCCTTGCCCTTCCGCTGTGCCTCCTTCGCAGCCTCCTGTTGCTTCGCAGCCTCGCCAGGATTTGAACCGAGGCCTTGTTCAGCCTTTGCCGCCTCGCCTGGGTTAGCACCTGGTCCACCTTCTCCCTTGCCTTTTCCTTTGCCCTTTCCCTCGCCGCCGGCCGCACCTCCAGCTGCACCTCCAGCCGCACCTCCAGTGTTGGCGGTACCGTTCTTCTTTCCATTGGCCGCGTTCAGGAAGGCATCGAGGGCGCTGTTCCCAGTGCTTCCTGCATTCTTCTTGCCGCCGAGCTGGATTCCTCCGACAGAGAGACCGCCGTTTCCACCGCCGTTGACCGTCTGGTTTGCCGCCGCTCCGGCCTGACCGTTGCCCTTTCCTTTGCCACCGCCGCCGAGCTGAAGACCTCCTGCTCCGCCGATGTTGATACCACCACCTGAGAAACTGATTTGCCTCTTGGTGACTGAAGGCTTGTCGACGCTGGGTCTTACGAGAGCAGCTGCACGGCCAGCAACGCTACCCTATCAGGGGATGAGGTGTTAGTTGGTTGTTCAGGCAGACTAGGATAGACATAGGTGATGATCATGTCTTGTTAGTGTGTAGCACATGGTAGTAACTCACACCAAACATCTTCAACTGGCTTTCTTGGCGATCATCGCAAAGTCCCCCCTCGCCAAGTGCCAAGAGGGCAATGGCAACAAGAGGTGAGAAACGCATTATTGCCGGGACGAATGAGATCCCAGAAGTGACTGTAAGTTCAAGAAGGGCCGCCCAGCAGCAAAGAAGTGAAACGTCAAACAAGAAATTGAAAGAAAGATAAAATAAAATAAGACTAACTGCAAAATCAAGCGACGAAGCCTCAAGCTTCAGTACCGCCAATAAAAGAATGAGAGACAAGAAGAGGTAAGTTGACGGGCCCAATAGACGAGATGAAGTGATGAACAGTCCGGGGAAAAAAGAGGGAACCGGCGTGTTAGTCCCACATATTACTCGGGAAACGGCATATAGAATCAGATGTCGTCAGAAAAGACAGCGAGAACATGTTCTGCGGCTGCCTCCTCCCCCTCAACCACCCTGGCTGACGTGGACGAGAATCCGGCCCGGAGAGCGTGACATTGGAGATCGCGAGCTGCATGAAGCCTCCTACAACAAGGACGGCCCCGGGGCTCGGGCCCTGCGAGATCTAGATTTTGGCAGTCTTCCTACCCTCAGCGCCCCTAAAAGGTCCCCTCATCCGCCCCAAACCCAGCAGATTGGATCGGCAAAGTCACGCTCAAAGTTCCATTGTTTAAGAACGACAGAGGTTGGTTGCAAAACACACGTCAGCGGAGCCGAGGGGGGATAAACAACGCTCGCAAAATAGCCCGGTGCGCATGAATTTGGATTGGTTTGGGCCAACATCGGATGGCGCCGCAAGTGGCTCGTCTGGAGTTGACTTGCTACCGCCTCCACCATCTCGGCACGGCTTGGCGTCGCGGAGCTGCGGTAGCGCGGGCTATTATTGGGTTACCGGGGGTCGCCTTGGTGTTTATTCCGTAGACGGGTGTTTTGTGCAACTCTCCGAGACAAGTTCAATTGATCATGGGTATGTTTGTTGTTGTTGCGAAGGGTAGGGCAGGGTTACATTACTACCCCTCCGGAATTCAATCAGGCTTAACTTCCTTTCGTCTCTTTTTTCTTTCGTCGTGAGGCCGTCAGACATTGCGAAGAAAACAAGTCGCGCGCACAGAAGATTGAGGAACACCGGGTTTGTAGGAAGTGCTTCAGGGGGTATTGAAGTGATCTCGAGATCGGCCACACTCCCGCCATGCACCATGCTTCGTTCTCAACTCTTCCCTCTCAATGTTACACCAAACCGTCACCATCCCAGAAAGTTTCCGCCTTAAAAGAAAGGGCGCGACATAAGAAATACGACTCCTTCTTCCCCCAAACTTTTCACTCCGGTCCTCCGCTTCGTTTCGCCACAGTTTACGTGATGACGTTGTCGTCGTTGTCGCTGTCAAGATTCCGATGAACCTTTTCGTTTGCGGTGAGCTGTGTGCGCGCTTTAGCAGCCGCAGGCGGTCGGGGCCAGCTCGAAGGGCAGGTAAGTGGTCCTGTAGACAGTCTTCACGTTGTCGTCGGCGCCGCCGAAGGAGCCGGTGGGCTCGGGCGAGCTGGGGGCGCGAGGGGGCTTCGTCAGAGTCACGGGGTGATTGTAGCCTGCAGACCAGCCAATGGTGTCAGGACAAACGCCTTGGTAAATAATGGTCACTTGGGTGACGACGGCGGGCGTCGGAGTGACCTGCTGAGCCGCCGAAATGCCGCCCGTCGCCGTCGCGGTGGAGTTGGATCTGGAGAGGGTCTTGCTCACCGTGACAGTGACGGTAGCCGGCGGCGCGCAGGTGGATGGCTCGGCCCCGATCGGGGTGGGGTCGGTGCAGTCGTCGCCGGAGATGGAGAACTTGGGCGTCTGCGCGTAGATCACGTAGACGTTGGTGCCGTTGATGGCGTTGCTGTGATTCGCGAAGGCACAGGATGTTAGCCAACAATCTCTGTATCTGGTGCTCCGCCCAATGACGGAAGAGCCAACCGTGAAGGCAAGGCCCTTGTCGAGTCGTGGTGGTGTGCTCCGCTTTTCATTAAAGATGAGGGACACCTGACTCGTCGAGTACCCCTGTTTAGAACAGGCTGAAGGGGGGATCAGTCCTTTCAGGGGCTGAGCTGAAGAAAAGCAAACCTCGAAACGACGCCTCGAGACAGGAAGGAAAATGGGAGTTCTCACAATTGGTAGCCACCAGAGTTGATGGCAGAGCAGGGAACGTCGACGGAGGCGGCGCCGGAAGCGGTCTCGATGTTCTGGGCCAACAGAGTGTAGGAAGGAGGCCAGTTGACGAAGTTGACGAGGTAGACGCTGAAGACGGAAGGGTCCGTGTCGACGGTGTTCCAGCTCAGCCCGTACTTGGAGCCCTTGGTGACGGTGGAGTTGAGCGACGGGCTAGTGAACTCGATGGCGGAGACAGCCAAGGGGGCCGCGAGGGCGAGAGCAGCAGAGAAGCGCATGTTTTCTGTGGAGTTTTCTGCGGAGTTTTCTGATCCGGAATACGATATAAAGGAGTGACTGGGATCGGTGAGGGAACGAAAAAGATCCTAAAAGACCAAGGTCTGAGTTAGGGGGGCATCGCGAGCATTATGTGCACTTTTTTCGCGCGTCCACCTCGAGTCGAGCTCAAACCATGGGAAATTGCCAAATTGGCAAAGGCAGCCAAGTTGCTGGGCCGCAGGAGTAGTGGAGTCTCTCGCCCGGGGACCGACACTCTCGGCTCCGTTGACCCCAGAGAAAAGCATCGCGTGAGGAGTTCGTATTTCACTTTTAGCAATCCTGTTGGACGGCTTCAAGGGCCCATGTGCGGTTCAACGACAGCGGACGTAAGACTCAAGACAGCAATTGTCTTGGATTGGCAAGGTCGCGTGGCGTAGCGTCAATCTAAGCGAGAGAATTAAGCACTATGCGGCACAGTCTGAGCCGATTCCTCTCTTGGCTCTGCCCCTGAGTCCTGCGTCTTTGTGCCCACGAACTGGTGCCCCCCTCCAAAACTTCATAATGGCCCTATGTAAGGGGGTTTGCCCGAACCGGACCGTTGAGACAGGTGTACGGCCGGGCTATTGGGCGTCCGGCAGGGGCGCGATTCCCGATACTCGGGCTTCCACGCGCGGTGACTGGTCGTCCAGCCTTCAGCCAATTTTCAAGCCATCCTCCTCGATCCTCCTCACTTATTCTTTTTCATCCTTCTTTCAATGAATCGACTCAATCAAGCCATGGCGCTGCGTCCTTCCGGTTCCTTTGAACGCGGCGTTGCGGCGTGGCGCCTCGTAAAGGACGCCCAACCATGGCTGTCATCTTACCGCCGCGCCGCACACTTGCACAAAAGGGGCATCGCCCATTGAGCAATGGCAGAGCGCCTCATTTCGATGTCCGTACAAACAGTACGGATTTGCAGCCATCTTACTCGACGAGCCGAGAAACAATGGCAAATGGCAAAAGGTCCCCGCAGGGAAGGAAATTGGAGATGAGCAGGTCGCCGCAAAGAGCGGGAAATCATCGACATTTGCTGGTGTTTTTGCCGCGCAAGCAAGCGATCGAGAATTCGAGACCCCGCCACGCGCATTTGGTGTCATTTCGTCTCCTGATCGTCTCGTGGGCGCGTCGCAGAACATCGTCGCGGGTGCAGCGGGGCCCAATTCAACCCGGCGCTGATGACTTGCCATGACTCCGGCTTGGCAGACGTGACATTTTGCCGACGGGATGAAATCCGTCAACCAAATGATTTACTTGTGGCAGAAACAGCAGTCAACTGCCACTGATACGAATGACAGTCAAGCTTGATTCATTCGGTCTCCCGATAGCCAGTCAAGACTGCAGCCAATTCAGATCTGAGCCGATGTCAAAAGATTGGCAGCTCCATTTGTGGCCCCGTCTTAGAAGCGACTCTCGGCTTACAGGGCCGAAAATCTGGGGTAGGCTGCCTCAATCTCTATTGTGACCTGCGAAATTGGCCCCCAAAGCGACATTCAAGGCTCACTGTTGCAACTTGCCCAACCAACTCATTTCGGCGCTATTCTCAACTGTGGCTCTTCATCTTGCAACTCCTGCCAAGCAACTGCAACTCAGTCATGTCCATGATTGTGTGCCTGAACTGCCGTGCTGCAAACGTACAACTTGAGCCAAAGCCACTGCTTTGTTTTGGTCCCAATCAAGTCAAAAATTGTTACTTGATGGAGCGATGGTCCATTCGCCAGGTTGCTCATGACTCCGACTTCACTCCGCGTCTCGATTTGAATTGTGGCCGTGACTTCTTTACCTCGAATTTCAAACAACAGGAGTACGGCCTATCTATTCCAAGCAATTATACCAAGAACTATCAAGGCCTGGGTCAGTCGTTCTGCTGAGACTAGCCGTGCGAGTTCAAGTACAAACAAGGCTTGCCAGTTAACAGGATAATTCATTGAACCATTGGTCAAGTCCTGTTTGAGTAACGGCCAGCATGCAGTGAAACAGTACATTCCTCGTTCTTTGATCTAAGCTAAACGCCCTTACATCACTGGTTTCGACGCATGTAGTTGCGGAGTATAAAGACTCTCGCACTCTAAGGACATTTCTCAGCGCAGACCCTGAAAGTGATGCCTCTCGCATCATGACAATTGCGCGCCATTGACGATGTTGTCGACGCTCATGCGACTATTGATTATAATCACCCTCATCTTCAGGGTCAACGCCAAACCCGTGACAGATTATACTATCTTCGCCCCGGTTTATTCGTCCGACTCCCGGCAACTTACCGAAACCGGCACGGCGCTTGGAAAGCTTCATGGAAACGAAACCATCGAGAAACGCGAGGGAGGCAAATGCCATTACGTCTCATTCTGCAAAGAACCCAAGTACAGAGGAAAATGCATCACTCATCGCTATCCCCCAGACGAGTTCGTCATTATGGCGTCCGAGTGGCAAACCGAGACTAAATCAATCCGGATGAGACAAGGTGCCGAGTGCTGGTTTTACCGGTGAGTAATCAAAGCCTGCCATCAATCGTAGTTTCGACTGACCTGTTCTCTGGCAGAACGTCGCTCTGTGAAAAGAACCGCCGCATGACACCGAAGCAGTTTATTGCGTGGCCTGGGGCTGACCTCAAGCCACCTATTTTGGGGAACCTGGGTTGCATGTTTTGCCCGAATGTAGACGCGGACTATTTTGAGTGATGCCCGCGCTTTCAACAAATGCCCATCCGATAGCGGGATACTTGAACATGCTTGGCATGGAAGGGGATGTGAAGAGACATTTCTGTCCCTGTGTATAAGTATTTGAAGGCTTATCTAGACAATCACAACCTCCTGGAAACTCCGCCTCAGCCTGTCATTCATCATCTCTCCATGCATGATTCCGTGGATATATGCTTCCCCTGCCAGGAGGTAGTCCTCGCCAACTCCACCCGTCCTGCCTGACTTTCTTAAAATCAACGGCATCCTTCCACCTCGCATCAGCCAAATTTCATCCCCAACCTGCGCCTCGGCACGCCCGAGGCCCAGGAATCCTCCTTCAGTAACGATAACCTGCCGTCCGGGAGTGACAAAATCAATGACTTTGGTGATGTGATTGTCAATCAGGCTAGAGCGGAAACCATCCTGAGACCCCCTCTCTAGAGCGTCGTCCACGGTCATGAAAGGTTTCCTCCGGTTTCTATTCTTAACTCCCACAGGAAGAATCGGTTTCTTACCATCTTGACTTAGCAACCAATTATATGTTATGCAGTCCTTAACCCAATCCTCACTTCGCTCCTTGTAGTCCTTTTTCAATATGACTCTTGGCCTAATGTCTGCGCTTAGTGTATGCACAACGGCCTCAGCTGGCGATTCATTTCCGGTAATGTAAACTTCATTCCGATTGCAAAAGTCCAAGATCCAGGAGACGTTCCAAAGGACTCCCTGGTCATCGTGATGTAGCTTGTGTATCTTCTTGATGCTATCGATGCGACTGCCTTCGAGTCTCAGTCTGGATCCCTCGATACGAGCGAACGGCTTCGGGGATTCGAAGAGGCTCGTCGTGCGTGTGGCGTCGAGCGGTCCGTACCAGCGAGCGTACTTCATCCTTATCTGGCGCGCCCTCTGCAAGGACGTGTGACACGCTGGGCCATGAAAAGAGAAGTCGGGCACCCATGATGGCAAGGCACCACTTCTTCCTAAGGCAAGGCCTGCCAGACCCAGGATATCCAAGTTGGGCAGATGCGGGATCAGCCACGTCGCGACGTCGGTGAAAGCTTGCTCCACGGAAATATCGTAACTTGGGGTCACTCCTAGAGGATACTTTGGTCCAAGGATCAGAGGCATCAAGCCCAGGGTGCCGTAGATATGGTCCAACGGGTTTTGAAACTCGTAGAATCGTAATCGGTGAAAGTTATGCAAGACCTCCGCATGCCGCACCTCCTCATCAGTGACTGCGCCCCAGCGTCTGTTTTGCCAGTCGACCATACTATCATTGATGGTCTCTGCTTGGAAGTCTGGTAGGGATGTTGAAACGGGGTTCCAGAGACGATCGATAGTTCCTTTCCTCTCCTTCCATTCTGGTAGAGATTCAGTAAGGCTTGCCTCAAGTGTGTCGTCCCAGCCCACATTAAGAATGAACGAGGCGAAGTTGTTGATGCTTGTCCACGAGAACTGACTTCTGCCGCACAACAAGACCACGGTGTGTGGCTCTGGTATTGCCGCCTCTTGGACGACCCATCCCCTGGTCAGCCATCTCTTCTTCACAAAGAACGAAAAGAAGTCCGGATATGACCGACGCCAGCGCGCACACACCCCTGCACCTATCAGCTCCTCGGCTTTGGGATGATTCAATTCGTGACCAGTATCTTGGCACAGCTGGATGACCTGAGGTCTCGATGAAGACCGTGACACATGCAGCATCATTGGCGCAAAGCTGTTGATGACCCAATTGACATCATCGTTAGGCTCCGTATTTCCAAGCCACGCAACGACGCGACTTGCGGATTGATAGATCTTTCCCATGAGCTGCACTTGATCCGACCTCTCGTCGTCATTCTGCTGATCGATGCAGATAGCGTCGACCCAGAAGTTGAAATGCCTCTCCGGAAAGACCAGGCGCCGAGAGTTTGTGGAAGGCCTTGAATACGTTTGGGGACCAGAGGGATCTGATGCAGCAAACATGTCTTCGTTCATGTGTCGCAGGAAATCGTAGAGGCTTTCGCCAATTTCCATATCATCCCCATCGCACTTGATGCTGAAACGCTTTCCCTCCGCGTTGGCATCCTGGGGATCCTCGCTTTGGAAATCCGGAGAACCCCATGTGTAAGAAAGCGCCCAGAATGGCGGCAGGTCGTGGAGTGAGTGAGTCGTCAAACGGACAGAGAACCCATGCTGGCTGTAGTCGTCGCGGATGATGTTCACCAGCCGGATGAACTGCGGCGATGGTAGTGGCTCGTAGTGATACATCGCTTTCCTTACGATTGAAATCTGTCGAACCTGTTTGCGTCGAACCAATCTTGCGATGCGACTCAATGCGAACATCAGGAAGAACACGCGCGCATTGCTGAGGACGTTTTGCAAGTTGGAAGTTTCATTGTGGGACGGGTTCCGCCCGACTTTTCACTGGTCCAATGATTCGAGCAGAAAGCACGCTTATGCAAGTAAGACTGCGCCTTCGCGCAGGATCTGCTCGGCAAGTAATTCACGACCAAACCTGATTGGATGCAGCCTTGGCGCCACAACAGATGACGCTTCCTTGGACTGAAGAGGATCATAGTGATGGAGCATTGTTGTAGAGGCCGGCTGATATGGCCAGGTTTTGACTTCAACTCAGCATGGCTTGGCAGTTTGTTTGCCCATACATCTTAGCTTATCGCTTCCACATCTTCTTACAACAATGCTCAAAATTCTCGCATCAGACACATCCAGTGCCTCTGGTGTACTTCGAGTCGGCTAGACTATCTTCGAATTCAAAGTACCTATTGTTGAGTCGCCGAGGTTTTTAACCTGAGCGCTGTACGCAACATCAACCGGCACAACAGCTCTTTTCCAACTTCTTTGTGATCATAGGAGATTTCATTCGGGAAGACAAGACGTCTATGACGATTCAATCCACTGGCTGACTTCGTATTGCAATAAACTGACACTCACTTCCTTTTTGCTTCAACCTCACAAGATGCTTACACGATTCAGGACTACTCATAGCGCATCGCTTTTGTGCCTTTCTTTGACTTGCGGTCTGTCCCGCTCAACAGATCGGGAGACGTCTGGGACAGACGCTCCATCAGCTTCGCTCCACTCCATTCAATCGGATCCATATGGCAGCCGACAATTGACTCCATCGTCAAGCAGCGTATTACCTAATCCCCGATGGCACAATTGGCTAGCGCGTCAGACTGTTACAATCGGAATTGGTTGTTCACGACAACCAGAATGGTCATCTGGAGGTTGGTGGTTCGAGCCCACCTCGGGGAGAAGTGATATATTTTTGACAATTTTGTGCATTGAACATTGAGGATCTGTTTGCGGAGAGACGCCGGCAATATTTTCAGCTCAGCCGGCGACGAAAGTGTCACTGATTGCGCCTCACTGCTAAGAATGTAGTGGCACATTGGCAAGCTGGTCTATTTTGCCGCTACCCGACGACCTGTAGCGGCTAATTGATTAACAACAGCTACTACAGTCGTAGGTTTTCGCTAACCACGGTCTACATATCATGTGATACGCCGTGTAACCCAGACTTTCGCTAATTATCGTATCCGTATTTGAGACATGGCTGTAAAGCTATTGACCCCGCACGAATCATGGAAACATTGAATTCCAGAAAGAACCACGTACAGCCCGATCACGATGTCGTCCGAAGTCCTGCCAAATTTGGCGATGAACCACTTGGTTCTCGCGGGGTTGATCATTATCCTACCGTTGATTTTCTTGACTGTCCGTTCCGAAGGCAAAGATGACCCGCCGTCGATGGCTGAGACTATCCCTTTCGTCAGCAACACGTTCCAGTACATGACGAACTCCAGGGCGTTGATGCAACGCGCAAGGTATCATCATCACTCGAATTACGAGTGAGGACATGTCTAACGAAGCGCAGCCAAGCTTTAAGATCTAAGAATATCGTCAAACTTCGTCTTGGATCGGTACGCGTGTATCTCATCAAGGGAGGCCAGCAAGTCCAAGCAATGTTCCGAAAGTCGACCGCCATGAGCTCTGACAAATTTGTAATCATGGTCTTGAAAAAGCTCCAGGGGTCACCTGAACAAGACGTCGCCAGGTTTGCCAATGACAAAACGGGCCGACTGAAGATTCCAGAGGCGGGATTTGAGAACGTGCCCGGGGACCAGCGCTACTGGCACACTTTGCATCAAATTACCACCAAGAACCTTTCCATCATTGAGAACACGTCCCAGCTGGCCAGTAAGTATATCGACTTCCTGGGCGAGGCTTTGGAGAAACAGCCATTGGGAGAGTGGTCAACGGTTCGGGTATTTGAGTACCTGAGAAAAGACATGGCAGAAAGTGCGGTCAAGTCACTTGCCGGTACTAGACTCTTGGAGATCAACCCGGGATTCATCGACCAGTTTTGGAAGTTTGATGGCGTTTCCCACCAGGTCCTCAACGGCCTCCCACAATGGATTAACCCCAAGCCGGCTCGAGAGCGAGACAAGCTCCTCGCGATGACGGAGAAGTTCCTGAATCAGGAGTTTGACAAGTTTGATTGGCATGGACTGGGCACAGATACGTATTGGGAACCGACTTTCGGCTGCGGATACTCGCGCGATCTTCAGAAGTGGACTTATGACCAGAACATGACGATGCGAACACGTGCAGGGTTTCTTGCGATGTCGATCTTTGCGTACGTTTCCTTCTAGCATATGCTATATGACATTTGAACTGACACATCGCAGGGTCAATTCGAACACTGTGCCCGTAACAACGTGGTTCATCATGGAACTTCTTAAAGATCCGAGTCTTTTTGACGCAGTCCGTGCCGAGGCTTCTGAGGCGCTGTTGATTGATCCCGAAACCGGGAAGCGAGGATTCGACAGCCAGAAGCTAGTTTCGTCGCCATTGTTGCAATCAATCTACATCGAGTGCATGCGATTACATGTATCCATCGGGATCACCCGCGAGATCATGGAAGACACAATCTTGGACGGCTACCGCTTGAAGAAAGGGTCTCTAATCCAGGCACCAACCAACCTTGGACACCAGGATGACGACGTGTGGGCTAGAAATGGCCATCCTGCATCGGAGTTCTGGGCCGAGCGTCACGTCAGGTACGTCCTGAAAGTTGATGAAACCATAGGCGAGGTGAAGGCAGAGAAGGTATTTGTAATGGCAGGAAAGCCGAGTGACTTCTTTCCATTTGGTATGTAAGCCCCATCCTTGAGACACACGGAATACTACTGAATTCTGAGTAGGTGGAGGGGTCTCGATGTGTCCAGGACGTCACTTTGCTAAGCAGGAGATTCTGCTCACGGTCGCGACCCTAGTTACGCGGTTCGACATGGAAATCTTGGAATGGACCTACATGGATGGAAGGAAGTCTGACCGGCCCGCGAAGGATAACGAGAAGTACTTCCTGAATGCGGCCGTGCCTCCCGACCGTGATGTCAGGATCCGGTGGAAGAGACTGTGGTAGCCGGGTGGTCATGGGAATCGGTAATTACAGGGGAACATCTTTGGAAAAGGTCTCGGAAAACTAGGGAGGGAAGCTTCTAAATTGTGTATGTACGTCTGTGAAGAAATTGACATGAAGAGAATTGCCTATCTTGTAGGCCTGTTCCGCTGATTTTCTCCATCCTGCAAACTGTTCTCGATCCGCCCAAGCATCTAGACTTTGCTTGCAACAATAGAGGGGTCTGCATTCTCAACGAGCATCTGTACGTACTCGTCGAACCACTCTCCAGCCCTCGGCGCACCCTCAAGCCCGCAGCGCCCGTCGCTCTCACCACCGGGCTTGACCCAGACGATGGAGTCGATATGAGTGTTGTTGACCGGGGTGCCGGGCTGCATACCAAAGCCGGCAGGGCTGACGTTGCACCACTCACCCCACTCCTCTCTGCTGTTGGAAACGCGGCCCTGGTCAATGATGAAGCGAGACGGCAGCCCTTCGGCTTCAAGGTGAGGGGCAAGGGAGAGAGCGTAGTGGTTCTCGTCCCATGAGTTGCTCCACTCAGTGTAGTTGGCGCGCGGGTTGGCGTTGAAAGGGTTGTAGTTGGAGACGTTGGTCGAGAAGCCACGGATTCTGGTGTTGTTGCCGGCTTTGTGAACGACCTTGGCAAAGAGCTTGGCCGCTGTGAGGGGTTGTTAGCAATAGAATTCAAGGTTTGTAGATCGAGGTCAGTGACTTACAAGGTGCGAGGTTGTCGTCCCAGCCAAGCCATCCTCCGTGAGCAGCATCGATGTAAAGATGGACATTGTCATACTGCAAGCTGGAGATGGCGTAGGCAATACCCTCCTCATACACCGGTGCAGCCTTGGCACAGAACTCGATAGCCAAGTTTGTAACCAAGTTTGCCAGAGAATCAGGCTCAAGCACGACAGCAAATGTCAAGTCGCTCGCGGCAGCCAGCTTCTCGGCGTACGGCTTGATGTACGTCTCCTTGTATAGCTCCAATCCGTTCTCCTCACTACTGAACTCACCAGCGCTCTCCCCAGCGCTGCAGTCTCTGTCAGGAAGATTGTACAACACCAAGCCGACAATCTGCTCCTCTCCGGTCTCCTTTTGGATGGCACGAGCTCTTTCAACCGCAGTGTCGATGTTGACCAGGCTGGCGGTGTTGGACACCCAGACAAAGGTGCCGATATTCTGGATCGTGCGGACCTTGCCGGCATTCTCGCTGTCGCCCTTGGCTACGAATGCATCATGGGTTTGCTCGAGCTTCTCGGCCCAGTCGGGATTGGCATAGAGCTTCTTGCCATCAAAGGGGTTTGTCGTGTCGTTGGTGATGGAGCCCTGACGACGGAAGTGGTGTCCCCTGACACCCCAGCGAGGGGATGCCGAGACGGCGCCCAAAGCGGAAAGGAGAGTGAGAATTGAAGTGAAAAGCATTTTCAACCGAGACGAAAGACGATTCGACGAAGAGCGAAATTTTATCTAGCACCGGGCTAAGAGGCTCATCACAGAGACGAAATCATGACTATCAAGTAGCACGACTGAGGTGGTTCTTATACCCTGAAGATTCCGTGGCCGAGACGTAATTGATGGCATTTCCTTCTAGTCACGGAGCCTCCATCACCATCTCAGGAACGGAACCAAAGGCACCTCATCACATTGCAACGGTCTTGCACAGCCAAGAGGCTCTTGAAGAGACGTCTCCGTCCGAGAAGCCTCTTCAGGCCATGATCACCGCCCCACCAGACCCATGGCGCCAAACTTAGGGTAAGCTGGGGAAGGTGGTTGTGAGAGATATATTGCTCGCAATGAACAGATTTCTGGTTCCGGCTGCCGTCCCGTGTTAGCGTCCGGCATCTGGTTCGCTAGAGCACAAATTGCCGCGCAAGGCCAAGAACCCCGATTGGAATACTTGGCTTCCGCTCCGAAACTCCAAATATGGGCCACGTGCCGAGCCGCTTGCTTATACAAATCTGGCCTCATGGGCAATATGTGTGCTTGCCACTTTTGATTGGACTGACGTTTAGTGCAACGTTGGCAGTCAGCAAATCTGGAAGCGAGGTATTGAGACTGGCGTGCTTCAGGTGTCAGATTGATGAATCTCACAATTACCCAGCCGAAGGGTTTGACCCAGATGTCCAGAGGTTTTGCGATGTTCTGCCGATCTACTCGCGAAAGCATTGCCCTCAAGCGCACGTGAGAATTCTCGTGCCTTGGGGTGTCACCTAAGAATCATAGAGGAGGAGTAGGTCGGTGACACTCTTAAAGTTCATGACGCTTTTTTGCTCTCTTTGCTTCATGTCTTTCTGATTCTTCAGTACATGAGCTGTCCAGCCTGGAGCCACACTCATCCAATCAAGTAAGTCTTCGCCGGGGGCGGTGCTCGGCCTTTCGGATTTCCTTCGTTATCGTTAAGCCAACCAATTGTGTGACATCGGTCGCGAATGACTTCCTTAATGGCAACCTTAACTGTACGCACAGAGGCTCGGCAAAAGTCATCCAATGTCTCGATAAACACGTTCTTGCTTTCCCGGAACGCATATATGAGCAGCCCAGTCTCTGCTCAATTGTCTTATCTTGTGCGACGTTGATCCGTCGCCTCGGTAAACTTTCGCCCCTCACGATACATGGGAAAAGCCACCCCGGTCCCTCTTTTCCGATTTATTTGCTGTTTACGGAAAGCAAGTCATGCTTTTGACTTGCGCACGGAGTTTGACCATCTCAAAGTTCAACTACGGATGGTTCGGGGGAGTTCATGTTGGGATGCACCAGGAGAATGGACGGAGGCTCGCAGGCTACCCCGCGCCCGCTTGGCCTAGGTGCAGCCACGAGGTTGGCTGGCCGTTGAGCCAATGCCGGTGCCCAAATTGAAAGCTACTTCAGATGATGCGCTAATCTAGAAGTTCTCCGGCGACGGTAGGCTTTTACGAATCTGCTGTGCGAAAAGTGCGCGTAAAGCTGGCGTGTTGAAACCCTCGCATTTGTCTACGGGCGGCGAATTCGACCAAATGAATGGCTGGATCTCGATTGATGTGACATTACACTGCAGGCCATGTAATCTACCGAACGTCCTTGCAAGCTTCTGACCACCATAATCTGTCGGAGAGCACCAATGAGGGGCGCAATCGAATACACCGCGAACGCGAATTCTCACCTGCATCACTGCGGCACTGTTGTGGCGTTCGAAGGATTCTGGAGCTTTTGATTTTTTGAAGATATGCAAAATGCTTAGTGGAAAAATGACGAGAGAGGCACTTCAGCGAACGATGGATGTCATCAAACTTGAGATGACGTCGAGGAGAGCGCGAACGCGCGAGACAGGCCGTTAAGACCGGATCCTTTGGAAAGCTAGCTGCACCGCCTCCAGTTTCGTGCCGGATCCGAAGGCAACCGCGTCCGTAACGGCCATAAGGGTGTAAGGGTCGAACGTGAACTGCAAGGAAACGGGTCTTTGGTTGATAAACACGCCATGATCAGGGTCTAGCGCTTATTTGATCTGCCGTGCGTAGTGAGAAATTAGGCGACGCGAGTCTACTTTGGGCGCAAGCCACAGGAGCAACGGGCGGACTTTTGGAATGCTTGTCCTTATCGCGGGCGGCTAGTTTCACCTTCGCTCGGCGACGTAACACGTCAAGCTTACGAGAGACACCGAGGCTTAAATCTTTAGCGGGTATTGGTGTAACTGGTGGAACGCGAGCGACCGGTGAGGGGGATAGGTCTCGATACTGCATGTTTGTTAAAAGGCGGCGGTTCGACGGTATCGTTCAAGATGGACGGTCTTTGGTCCACTTGCGCCTTTCACGCTTCGAGAATTTGGTCGTGGTTTCATCAAAACACTGACAACATGTTGTGGCAACTTTGGGCTCCCGTCGTTCTTGCGACGGCCGTGTTGGGGCTTTATCGACTGTGGAAGAAGCTTACCACGAGACTGAACTTCCCAATCGTGGGATCACCGGGTGATCAGAATATGGCATACGCAGTTCTAGAGGGACACCAGAAGGTAACGCTCGCGGCATTTCTTGCAGTCGATTGTCAACATGCTGATCAACGTTCGTCACTCGTGTCTAGTACCCGGATACTCCATTCATTGTCCCGGCAGATCCGCCGTAAGTTGACATACCCGAGACATGTAAGAAGCTTGACTGACCAGAGACCACAAAGGCGCGTCATCCTTCCAATGACTCTCTATCAGGAGGTCATTCACGCCGCTGAATCCGAGTTCTCCTTCGGTGCCGAGCTGTACGATGTCTTCCTCGGAAAATACACGCACATTGGAGTCGACAACCCCGACGTCATTGGCGCAGTGCGAGTCGACCTTACCAGAAACTTGAATGGGGTCTTGCAGCCTATTCAAGATGAGGTACGCCACGGGATGGAGCAACTCGTCGGTTCTTCGACCGAGTGGCAGACGTTCAACCTCCACAAGACGATTCTCCGTATGGTCGGCCTTATGAGTGGTCGGGTATTTGTTGGCTTGCCTCTAAGCCGTGATGAGGAATGGCTGGCAGCGTCAATCAACTTCACTGTCGACGTCGCGAAATCCCGTGTGGCAATGTTGAGGCTGCACCCCTTGATCCGACCTTTTTTCTTGGGCTTCTTGCCCGAGGTCCAGCACATGCTCAGAGAGCAGAAGAGGGCACAAGAGTGGATGAAGCCACTGGTGTCAGATTTCGTTCAGAATGAGTTCAACCTAGAAGAGAAGGCGAAGCCTGGGTCGCGGGGCGCCTTCATCTCATGGATGATGAAGTACCTGCCACAAGAGAGGCGGACTGCCGAGGCCGTCGGCAATAATCAGATGCTTCTATCATTTGCGGCGATACACACCACATCAAGTACAACCACTTTCGTGAGTATTGTGATGAAGTCTCGCAGAGTCCAGTCCACTGATGATGAAGCAGGCGGTGATGGATCTTCTTGGCCATCCGGAATACATCCAGCCCCTGCGGGAGGAAATCCAACAAGTCATAGCCGAGGATGGATACCAGCAAGATGAAGCCGGAAAGAATTATCTTTCAAAGACATCCCTCAACAAGCTCAAGAAGCTGGACAGCTATATCAAAGAGAGTCAGCGGTTAAGTCCCCTGAACTTTGGTAAGATGATAAAACCCCATACCGATATCAATGCCTATAACTAACCAATCTTATCGTAGGTGGTTCCGTGAGAAGAGTTCGGAAAGATTATACTTTCTCCAACGGCCTGAAGCTTCCTGCCGGAACGTCAGTCGCGTTCCCACTATGGGGTGTTTAGTAAGTTGCCACATCGCCTTCATCCCTGACGAAGATGACTTACACAGCCACAGTCAATCAGAAACGACACAGACATTTAGCCCCTCATACAACAGCGAGACGAAGAACGCGCCACCCGCAGAATTTGATGGTTTCCGATTCTCACGCCTTCGTGAGATTCCCGGTCGCGAAATGAAGCATCAAGCTGCCACCACAGGACCAGACGCGTTCAACTTTGGCCACGGGCCACATTCTTGCCCTGGACGCTTCTTCGCTGTCTATATGATCAAATGCATTCTTGTGGAACTGTTGATGGATTACGACATGCAGTTGAAGAGCACTGGAACTGGGCCTTTGCGGCCTGCAAACATTGTCAAGCAGACGCTGGTTATGCCTGATTCGAGGGTTGATGTTGAAATCAAGAGGCGAGTTCAAGTTTAGAGATGGAGCTTGAATAATGAACAAAGGAGTCAGTAATGCGATAGTGAATTGACAGTTAATATGAAATAAGGGGAATACCGCACATGTACATTGCGCAATATAGTAGATGAAGGGAATTGAACGACATTACTAATGCATATGTGCGAGAGACACATCAAGATGTCAAGCAAGATAAATCAGTCGGAATGAAGGAGACTTCAACGCCAGCAGTGGCTGCTTTTGTCTTCTGATATCGTCACATAAGCACGCGGTGGCCCAAAACAGCCTACGCTCAGTTGGGAGTTGTCCGTATCTATGGCGGCTAGCAATGCCGAAGGAGACCTGGGCATATCCTTGGCACCTTGGCTTGCCCCTCGTGAGTGTATATATTCCCGGTTGGTTCACTACTTCTTTTGCTTTGCTCATGTGCCGCCATTGGTACTTTTCCCAAGGTTACCTACCAACACTCAAGGAAAGTCGAAGTTTGTCGATTAGGGCGCCTCCATCTTCCGAAAAGTTCTGAATAGAAAGAAGTACGAACCAATCTTTTGCGAAGTTCTCAAGTTGTCATTGGGTTTTGAAGACCACACATTGATATTTAAAAGGAAACAAAGCTGCTCATGGAAGAGAAACGAATCGTGCCTGCCCCAGGCGAAATGCCAGCGGCCAACCAGGACGGCGCCATTCGACAAAGAGCAGTGGATAGTCAATCGGAAATGCAGTCTTTCGTTCTGCTCCTTCGGAGATTTGTCAAAGATGTCGCTCCTCCTATCTGGGTATTTAAGGCCTTCGGTATCCTCGTCGTCGTTTACTATGTGCCGTTTGTCTTGACGCGTTGCCTGGGAGTACTCGAAAGAGTGATAAGGAGCTCCAAAAGCTGGCGGTGAAAGATCAAGAGAGATGTAAAATATAATCGCTTCAACTTCACAGCAATTGTCCAGCTGACGAGAAGGTATTGAGAAAGCAACATAAACCCTCATCTAGTCATCCATCACCTTTTAGAAAAATTCTCTATCAGCGGCCAGTGAAATAATGGGGATCAAACTCGCCGAGCACATGTACGCGCTCGTTAGCTAGCAGGCCATGACCCCAGGCAAACCACAGGGCAAAAAGCAAAAAGAAAGGTCAATCGCTGACGGGAGTTGAGCCCGACGTGGGGGTCGAACCCACAACCTTGAGATTAAGAGTCTCACGCTCTACCGATTGAGCTAGCCGGGCAGATGCGAACATCTGCTGGATTGCCTGACGTTGAGCGGTGGGAGTGGCATCATGTAGCCGTAGCCGCGCAATTTTCGGTGGCACGATGCGAAAATTTCGTGTGGTGTCTCCAGTTGATGCGAAGTGGATCAGCGTTGCAAGCCCAAACCATGTCTCCAAACCCTCGCGGGCTCGGCGGCGGGCCAGTCGGATGAGCGATCGACAGGGACCCATCGCAAAAGGTTCAGTCAAGTTCGGACGAGCAAGTGAACAGGTCTCCTTAAGCTTGTGAAGGGCTTCGGATGATGGCCAAGTCTCTCGAAAGGACTAAAGATCTTCGTCGCAGAGGGCTTGCGTCACACAGTTTTGTCAATTGTGCAGTCATGCGCCCATATGAAGCCAAGGGTCTTCTCCAAATCGGTCCTCTCATCTGCCCCTTTCGCCGCACACGGAGCCTCTCGCTCCGCGTTCGCGTTCACGAAAGTCAAAGCCCCCTCCGTCATGCCCCGGCAATAAATCTCCAAATCCCGGCAGACGCTGCTCGATGGGGGAAGCGGGTGGATGTGGAGACGCAAAAATAACCTCCGTCGCCCCCTGGAATATTAATGATCTTCCCCTCCTGTGATTCCCCTTACCTCTCTTGGCCATATGGGCGAGATTGAGGGGGCCTGACAGGCTGTTTGAATTAAAATGGTCTCGGGCAGTTGGAATAAGGTATATATCCCACCGGCCGCACCCGTCTGTCTGGATCTGATCCAGACTACTTGAGTTGCATCCGATCTTTCCATTCGCTTTTGTTTCTTTATTCCACCCCCGTGCTGATCTTCCGCGATAACCATGGCGAGATCCACGGCGCTTTCTCTCCGTGCCGTTCTCGCGTTTGCCGCTGGCGTGTATTCGCAGTCGTGCATCGGCACCGACGGGGCCAAGGTCTACGAGGCCGAGGACGGTGTCCTCTCCGGCACGACGGTTGACACTGCCCAAGCTGGCTTCACTGGTAAGTACCGAAAGCCTCATTCACAATTACCTGCACTGACTTCGGCTTCCATAGGCACCGGATACGTGACTAGTTTCGAAGACGACACCGACAAGCTCACCATCAACGTTGACTGCACCGGTGACGGCCAGAAGCTCTTCGATCTTAGCATCAGATACGCCGGCATTTATGGTGAGAAGCGCGCCAATGTTGTCCTCAATGGCGGTGCTGCCAGTGAGGTCCTCCTGGCTGCTGGCGAGACGTGGGCGAATGTCTCTGCTGGTCAGGTCCTCCTGAACCAGGGCAACAACACAATTGACATCGTCAAGAACTGGGGATAGTAAGTTAGCTGACGCGATATGAGATGCTCTAAGACTGACCTCGGAAGCTACCTCATTGACTCCATCACCCTCACGCCCTCTGCCGCCCGCGGACCCCACAACATCAACGAGGCCCTCGTCAACGCCAAGGCGAACACCGACGCCAACGCCCTCTACAAGTACCTACGTTCCATCTACGGCAAGAACATCCTCTCCGGCCAGCAGGAGCTCTCCTACTCCAACTGGGTCAACGAGCAGATTGGCAAGACCCCCGCCCTCGTCAGCGTCGACCTGATGGACTACTCCCCCAGCCGCGTCGAGCGCGGCACCGTCGGAACAGCCGTCGAGGAAGCCATCACTCACGCCGAGCGCGGCGGCATCGTCTCCGTCCTCTGGCACTGGAACGCGCCCACGGGTCTGTACGACACCGAGGAGAACAAGTGGTGGAGCGGTTTCTACACGCGCGCCACCGACTTCAACGTCGAGACTGCGCTCGCCGACACCACCAACGCCAACTACACCCTCATCATCCGCGACATTGACGCTATTGCCGTGCAGCTGAAGAAGCTCCAGGATGCCGGCGTGCCGGTGCTCTGGCGCCCGCTGCACGAGGCCGAGGGCGCGTGGTTCTGGTGGGGTGCCAAGGGCCCCGAGGCGTGCAAGAAGCTGTACGCTTTGTTGTACGACCGTCTTACGAACCACCATGAGCTGAACAACCTTATCTGGGTGTGGAATTCTGTTGCGGAGGCTTGGTACCCTGGCGATGAGACTGTTGATATCCTCAGCGCTGATGTCTACGCCCAAGGCCACGGAGTAAGTGCCCCTTCAGTCAAATTTAGTACGAACCTTGCTCACCATTATCTCAGCCCATGACCACTCAATACAATGATCTCATCGCTCTCGGCGGCGACAAGAAGCTCATCGCCGCGACGGAGGTTGGCAGTGCTCCCTTCCCTGACCTCCTGCAGGCGTACGAGGCCCACTGGCTGTACTTCTGCGTCTGGGGTGACACCTTCATCAACAACGCCGAGTGGAACAGCGTCGCGGATCTGAAGACGGTAAGAATACCCGCCATGATTCGATATGTTCCCAAACTAACAGTCGCTAGATCTACGAGAGCGAGTACGTGCTCACCTTGGATGAGATCCAGGGCTGGCGTGGCTGAAAAGCATCCTTCGGTGCACCGGAACATATTTCACTGTAGATATTCAATTGAGACCATCTGTACTTGCTTGTCAAAATTTCCTGACTAGTTTCTTCGAACTTCGTGATGCGTCTGGTCTGCAGCCCGGTGAGGAAAGGTTCTCTGTTAGATACTTCGATGTGATGTGGATTGACCACCCCCTACCCCCACTCCATCCCCTGTCTATCCCCTGTCTTCTTTTTCTTTTTTCCGAATATTCACATTCCAGGCCAAGTCGGTGAAAGCTGCAACGCAACAAGACCCAGAAAAAAAGTCTCTTCAATCGACGACCTCGGCAATTCCAACTCTCGACACAATTTCAGAAAACCATAATCACCTCAGATGCAGACCCTTGACAGAGACTCTGCTGGTCTCGCCGCGGCCCATGAGGAGCTGGTTGAGATCGACCGGTCGCTCCGGCTCATTCTGAGGGGGCAACCGGAACCTCCCAAGGACGAAAAGGCCTGGGCGATACATGGCACCCGATTACGCCAGCATAACGAAAGACGCCGCTTGAAGGCCCAATTCCCCGTGATCCGAGACTTGATCCGGCGTCGGCAAGACCTGTGGGCTGTCTACAACGACCGGGCCCGACCGTATCTATCGCACAAAGGTTTACCCGACCTCCCGCGAGAGGTGCTAGGCATTATCCTTTCCCAATACGATACAAACGGCCCAGATCGTGATTACACAGAGCCAGTCCCAAATCGCGGACGCGACATCGTTCAGGACATCCAGTCGATCCGGTTGAGTTGTCGTCAACTCAACGAGGAGGCATCTCGTCTTTTGGTGCCTCACGTATCCATCGAAATGACGACCGATTCAATGGAGCATCTCGAAAAGGTTATTGCTCGCCCATTTATTGGGCCTGGAGTTAAATGTCTTCGCCTCATTCTTCCATACTACCCCTCGGAAATGGCCGACAGCTGTGTGGTGTTCAAGCAGGTCCAAATTAGGCGTCAGATTCGCCTATGGGAAAGGACGTACCAGCCAGAATACTTCGTTGAGGACCTGCAAGTAAAGCTCGATAGGGCGTATGCTGCGTACAAAGAACTCCACAAGCAGCAAGAGGAGATGAAGCAGAGCTTAGGGGAAAGTCTTGCACAGCTAATACGGAGGATGCCTGGAATAACGCAGTTGGAAATCTATGATGAGCCGGTGACGGGAGGCCTCAAGATTCTGGGCTGGAACGCATCTCAGTCTCCCACTTCAGGAAAGAAATTGAACACCTCTCTGGACTTCTACAAGGACGTTATGGATAACCTCACCGAGAGGTACACAATTCCCTTCTTGAAGTGGGAAGACTATGACTACCTGAAGGGCGACCACGTCCTGACAATGGAGGACGTCGGTTTCGTGCGCAAGCTTTTGGTCTACCTTGGGACGGCCGGAATCAAACTCACTCGACTTTCCATCAAGCCATCAGCGCCAAAGGACCTCTCAGGTTTCAAATGCGATGACGACGAGAAGAGTGCTTTGCAAGCCCTCGCGGAAAATCTCCAACACTTTCACTTTTCGACAGGGATCCAAAAGGAGAACAAGCTCCGATCGGGCAAGGAGCTGACGGCAGTCAGTTCATTCATGAGCCCACTCAGTCGCATGCCGAACTTGCAAGTGCTTGCCGTGGACTTTGAGGGCATGATGAAGGCCAGGGCACGGTGCACTCACTACACCCCGATTCTCTCACAAACACCTCAGAGGCCTCTGAAGAAGCTCGCCCTCCGCTACGTCAACATCAAGGGGCCTGCTTTTGGGACGTTCCTCAACAACTTGAACTCGTCGCTGGACCTGGTGATATACAAGTGCAAGATGGTCGACGGGACTTGGCGCGAGCTCATGGACACCATGAAGGAGTTGGCCGATCCGGCGAGACCGAGTGGCAAGCGTCTGAGGCTGCTTGAATTTACGTTCCCCTCTGGGGCCGAAGTCGACTCACTGGGGAGCAAGCATTTCGGGCACATTTTCGGTTGGGGGGGAGGTTCAGGCAGGCTTACAGGCAACGGCGAGGAAAGGTTGAGTCTCGCGCGTGCGTATGTCCTACACAAGTGCAACGTTGTGGAAAATCCTCTTAGCACCCCATCCATTGTTCAAAATCTGACTTCCGACTAGGCTCGAGGAAAATACTCCAGCAACATGAGGGATCAGGGACCTCGGAGACGGACATGCAGCCCTTGGGTCGGAGGCAAGGAAATATCGCCTAGGGCTTGGCAGCTGAGCAAGGCGGGGACTGACGGAAGACGTCATCTATAAATATCCCGATATTTTTCATCCCATATGAAGACTGTGCCAGGATCTGTATGACATCTAATCAATCAAAGGAAGGACCTGTCCTAGAGTTTCAAGTGATCGGTACCGCGTGTATCCCTGCAACACTTCCCGACTGCCCACATAACGTAAATACTACGGCAGCGAGGACAAGCGTAGAGGATGGAAAAAGGCGGGGAGGGAACATAATGCTAAGCTTTCTGACCAATAAGCTCCTCGGGGAAGACGGATTACCGATTATTTGAAACTCTCGGCTAAGGCTTAGTTTCTACAGCAGTCAACGGCAGAGATTGGAAAGAATGCAGGTCCTGGGCGGTGATGTGTCTTGAATGTGAGCCGAGGCAAGCTGGACGAAGACAATGGATATGTTTTGCGCCCATCAACCAAGCCTCCTCAACCCGCGTCATTCCCTAGTTCACGAGGACAATCTTGGTCTTTCAGTTATTGTTTCCCGAGGGCTGTAAACAAGTGGCTGTAGGAACTTACACTGGACTAAGCCGCACAAGTAGTAAAAACAGATATGAAAAACTGCCATATTAAGACTCATACCCGGTGGCGAAGCAACTGCAATAAGGGGCGCCCGGGACTTCCTTTCCTTCTCCGGCTTAGATAATCCCGCCCGGAGCGGAGGAAGGCTATGCCAGTGCAGTCTTGCTGCAGGCCCATCCCACCGGTACCATCCGCCGCGTGTGCAGCGCACGCGTAGTCCGGTAGCGCAATCCTGATAATCTACGTCCCTTGCCGCTTACTACGCGGTCTCCTACATTCACCTCTGGCACGGATGAGGCTCAAAGAGCTGCATTGATGCAAAGATTGGGGGAGGAGAGCTCGGGTTCTCCGATGTGACACCGTGCTTTGGTGATCATCTTGTTGACAGATCAATCCTGCCAACGAGAATGCGCTGTAGCATCCAAGCCCACCGAATACAATAGGAAACTTCCTGAACGGTGCAATGCATATTCATTGGAGTCGCTCCGGAACAGCCTTACAAGATGGCACGTATGAAGGGGTCCTATTGTTGATCTTCCACAGGCCGCCCAGAACGGCCGTTGTGACCGAGTGTTCGGAAAGGTGGGGGCGCGGCCTCGTCCCGGGACACTGATCCAGGCCCGGTGGACGGGCGGGCCCGTAGAAAAAGCTGCACAGATGCAGGAGCGGTCGATCCGCCCTACGGATGCCCGATAGCTATCGTCTGTGCTTTGCAGGGTGTGAATGCGGTGATAGGGGTGGTCCAGAGGGATGAGGAGGGTGTTCATCTCTTCTCCGAAGCCCTCCTTACGAATAGCCTCGGTGCCCTTACGTGGATGCTTCTATGCGAAACTTTCCAATGATCCCCTTTTTCATGCCGTCCACCTTGAAGACCTACCAGCCCAAATCACCCACCCCCTTGCTAACGCCTTTTCGACTTCCGTGCGCGCGGCGCCACATCCAAAAAACAGATTCCCGGGTCCACGTTTTTTCGCTGTGGTCCCTCCGTCGGCTCCAGTTCATCCCACATCCCGAAAAACAAATCGACGTGTTGACGTATGTGCCATCTGGGATGTGCCCTCATTCTAGAACAAACGATAACGGCACTGCCGTTGTGCGTTGCAAGGTCAATACCTGTTTCCTGCCTTCATTTTTGCTTTTCGGGACCCAGCCCGCTGACAGCTTGGCGGAACGGCAAACACTGGACAGCGGAGGATAGCCGCGGTTTGCATGAAGAAGTTGTGATGATTGATTGAGCTGCTACGTACTACCGGTGGGGACTCAGCCTCGGTGGTCTGAGCCGCAGTATGGGATCATGGGACGGGGGGGATTGGGCGTTGTTGGTTGGAAAAGCTTTTTGTGCCAGGTTTTTTTTCTTTTGGTGGTGCGGGAACATCACGTTGTGGTGCGGATCTTCCGGACTGAGAATTGTTCGATATCGCCTCTCGTGGCTCATGATAAATAACCATCTTGCTTCCCACTTACACATTTTCTGCTCTTCTTCTCACCACCAGCAAACGCACAGCAACACTAATACCAATACCGCTCACCTGAGTCCGTCGCTACTTCAACGCCTCACGCAACATCACATAATCTTCTTCGGAAACCAACAAAACATCGCAATAATGCAGCACATCGGAAGCCTCATCTTGGCCTTTGCCTCTCTCACCGCCGCGGTCCCGGGCCTTGGCCCCGCCAGCGTGAGGTCTGCCAAGTCAGCCCACGTCCGTCGTGACACCAGTTCCTTCCAGATCTACGCCTACGGCTCTGGCATTGGCGGTCTGGCTTTGTTCACTGCTGGAGGTAAGCATTCATCTTTCTGTTTCGAAACCCATATTCCCTCAGACGGAGAGTGCCATCTCATCTTCGTCCCATCTCCTCTACCACATCATCTGTCGTACCATCCGATCGTCTCGGTCTAGACCCTCACTGCCGAAGTTCCCCACCATACTAACGATTCCCTCCCCAGGTGATGCCTACTTCGGAGACTACACCCAGTTCAACGACTCCAACGCGGCCCCGGTGATCTGTAAGTCTGCGCCCAAAAAACATCCCCCACATCCCTTGACTTCGTAAGTCCGAGTAGATTACTGACATCGCAACCAACAGTCACTCCCCAGACCGACGACGAGGAGACCTGGATCGGCGCGCCCAACACCACCGCCGTCACCACCACCCCTACCTGGTCCAACCTCACCTTCACCATCCCCAGCTCCGACTCCGACGTGCACAACGTCGCCTTCCTCGAGAGCAACTCCTCCTCCACCGGCCGCCAGACCAGCGGCTTTGCCTTCTACGGCAACTTCGTCCTCGTCGAGGCCGACGACGGCAGCTACGAGTCTCTGTGGTACGCTACCGCCACCGAGACCGACGGCATCTACAACCTGCGCTGGAACGAGACCGGCGACGACACCGATGACAAGATCATCCTCAACCTCAGGAGGACTGCTCCTTCCAACTAAGTCTTGTGAAGAGTCTTCATGAGAACTTGATTAGTCGTGCCGTTGGCAAGGCTTTTCTCCCCTTTTCTTTGTCACTTGGGACTCGGTTCATGTACATAGTCAAAATATTGTTCTGGTTTTGGTTGAGCAGCGGCGCAAAAAGATGGGATGTCACGGTGCATGTAGATAGACTTTAGTGTGTCAATGAAAAAAAAGCCCTGTACGGGGCTTCAAGAGCGGTAAAACAAGGTTTCTTTTGATTTCAGTTTTGGATTGTTCATCACGCAAAGTTGTGCCCACGCTGATGACCAACCACTGACTGAAAAACGACAAGAAATAACGCAAATGACTGAGATGAGCCATATAAACTCCCGATACCTCGTCGTACGTTGAAAATGGCTGCGGCCCGCCGGCTTTTTCCGTTCTCAGGTGAAAAAAGAAAACTCACATGCATTTTCACGTTATCTTCCACGCTCCCCACCAGACTGCTACCCTCTGAGTTGCCTCCCCCCGTCTCGTCACCGCCGAGTCGGCGCCGACATTGCATTGCGTCTTTGCCGCGCGCGTTCATTTACCACGCGGTCCGCGGAGTGGAGGGCGGTGGACCTCTTTTTCACAGCCCGTGCTGGCACCGCCCCCCTTCCCCGGATTTGCATGTTTGATTCGTCCGATGCAGATCCGCAATTAAACTCTCCTTCGTTATCAATCATATCGAGGGCTGTTCATGTGATTGCGACGGCTGTGGTGCGCTGGAAACGGTGGATATTGATATATTTGAATGTGGCGTTGAGTAACTAAACAAATCTTTTCGTACATCAGAACATCATGTCCCATGGCAACTTACCAGGCGACGTCGTCTGCGAGATGATGGATGGGTGGAAGCGGAGGCGTCCCGATGACCATGGGCACGGGATTCTTCGACCTCAACCCTCTCAAATACGACAGGGCCGGTGCGAGCGGTGCGTTGTCATTAATCCTGACCCGGCTGCCGAATATGCGTTCAATGTCGCGCTTCAGGAAGTCGATGATTTCACCCCCATACGGAGCAAAGAGGGCCTCAACAAAGACCGTGCCGCATACGCCGCCCTCTTTCCTGGGTCGAGCAGGGTCTGCTTTCGCCCGCAGCATGTCGAGCATTTCGCGCCAAGTATCCTCATCTTCTTCATCAATAAAGACGCTTTCCAGCCGCACAATCATATCCGTGGATCGCTCTCCGACCAGCTCCTCAAGGAGACCTGACGTGAGGGTGACGTTGTCAAGCTCCAAACGTTCGAGTCTCGGCCAAGGCTGGGACTTGATGAGGGAGGCTAGAAGTGGCCACCGCCGGAGATCGCCCCATTCATCCAACATGTGATTTCCGAAAGCGCCCGCTCCGATGCGAAGCTTTTCTAAGCTTGGAGTTGATGTTATGGCTGCCACATATGCCCCTATGGGCTCTAGATGTGCCTGTCCCGCTGGCCAATGGGCAGGCGTGACGGAGACATCATCGTCTCTGGATTTCATAGTGAACTCAAGCGCTCTGACGTTCTGAACAAGACGAGCAAGTTTACTTGCCTGGTCTTCAGTCGGCTGCATCATAGACCAATGAATTATCCGAGGGGGAGTGACCGTAATAGCAAGCCTCGTCACTTGGACGCCCGCCTCGGAGAGTGCAACCGGCAGCTGTAATAAAACACCGACAGGAGCTCCTGCCCACTGCTCCGAGCAGGTATTCGAAATTTCCCAACGGATTGGGGAAGTCATGAGTCGATAAAGTCCCGTGGTCTCATCCAGAGTGTGGACATGCGGAATCACCCTGTCATAATGGTCTTTCCAGTCCGGGTCAACATCCTCGTCCGAAATCTCCAGTCTCGTAGCATTAGGCATCCGAGCCATTGCAGCGGAGATCTCTCTCAAAAAGGCCGAATCGACGCCGTTTCTGTGATCTTTGCGAATTCGTTGCTGTACATCATAGAGTTGTTTATACTGCACATGAGCTGCGCGCAGCAATCGCTTGAAAGATGTCTTAAGACTAGCGAAAGGGTCTCGCCCTCGCTTGACCTCCCGCGTGGCGATGGCCTCTTTGTCCAGCCGTTTGAGCAGAGTCATCGTATGATCCGAGACCCTATGGTCTTCAGCTTCTTTTGCATCCGCTTTCTCGTTGGCGAGTCCGAAACGTTCGTGTATTCGTTCGCATTGCCATTTCTCAAACCCGGCGAAGTTGTTCAGGTTCGCCAGAGCTTTGGCATAGAAGGACAAGTTGACTTTCACGCAGCGAACGGTATGGGAGAAGACTGGATGATAAGAAATTTGGACTAGTCGGGCCAGAGACTGTGGCATCATTCTGGCAGTGACCGAGCGTATGAGAAAGCGATCGGCCAGATTGCGCATGCGGCGACTGGTGAGGCGGAGAGATTTGATAGACTCGACGTCCCGACTTCGGTTGTGTTCATCGGACGAAACAAAATCGTCACCGTCCAGACCAATGTTTGAAGTGCCATTCGTTACTCGACTCATGATGTCCATCAACAACTCAGTCGGGAGTTCTGTAATGCGGTCTTTGCGCATTCGAGCGATTGCGCTCCGGGCTGTGGCCAAACGGCGTTCGAGTCTCGTACCGAGGAATCCGAGAATCTTTTGCGCCTTCTGATTCTCGAGAAAATTGGGGTCTTTACTGGTTCTAACGACATCTTCGAGGAGCGCATCGGCTTCCACGATCTCTTGGTCGAGGATGAGTGGGTCACTGTACGGAATACTCGACTCCCTGAGTCTCTCGTCCAGCTTCGCCAGGGCGGCTGCGAGCTCGGCGGGCTCTCGCAGCTGGGCATCAGGCTGTGTCAAGAAGTCCAGCGACATCTTGGAGCTAGGTGGAAACGCCATGGAGTCAGTGGTGGATGCTGTCATTGGGTATGCCAAGGGATCGTGGATGTCTTGAGGTGAAGTTGGGAAGCATGTCGGTGGGGTTACGCGCATCCCAGGCGAAGTGGACGCGTCAAGGGCGCTAATCCCTGAAAGTGTCACGCCCTGCTATGATGTAACGGCCAGGGTTTGGTTACTCACGTTGGAGCAAGGGTATGTGCAGCAAACACAATATATCTCCGTACGGCTTTGATTTTCGACATGAGGGTTCTTTAAAAAGAACGAGGCCTTTCTGAATAATAGTAATTAACAACAAGTTGTCATACTGGAAGATATTTCGCCACAGATCAACTCGGCGTTCGATGCGAAGGGCATCGTTCTCCTTGCAAAACGGTATAAGACCTTCTGCATGACTTTCCGGACAGGCAACCGATTCCCTATCCTCGATCAAAATGATATTTCGTAGCTGCATGCGGCTCTTGACAGACAATCGGCTCAGGAACATTATGGCAGCGCTCGCTGCTGAGAAATGATAGTTGAAGCGGTCGGTACCGTATCGTCTGGGCATTGGTGCCTCTCTCAATGTTTCAAACCAGGTCCCTAGTATTCGAAGCGAACCCTGTAGGCCTGTAATCTCTTCATTTGTTGGATATTCCCACGGTTGCAATTCGCACCACGCAAGGTCATGAGGACTCGGTGCATCGCCGCTTCTGGATGCAACAAAACACCTGGCCCATGTTTGGTATTGATCCATTATTGGGATACTACTGGGGCACTTCTGCAACAATGACTGGAGCAGCTTTTTGCAGAAACTGTGGTAAAGAGATGGAGTCTCGCCATACGATATTCCATCAGGGAAAGACAACCGAATTCGCTACGGGTCCCACTCACCAGCTCTTATAGCGTCCAGTAGCGGGATGAACTGAGGATATGTGATGCTGAATTCTGCATGAACTTGATCAGTCATAGCAGGGCCTGCGAGTGCACATAATCCTTCCCGGATCTTTTGAAGTTCTCGAATTGTAAAGTCCACCTGCGCCGCCGGGCGGCGCAGGCGCGTCGAGGACATGGTAGAAAATGAAACTGTGTTCAATCGAAAAGACATGCCATTGATCTCTGCGTGCACCTGCCTGCAGGTAAACATCAGAGTCATGTCAATGGGGCCACCGTCAGTCCGGCGCAGTCGACCGGCAAGACTGTCGGCTGGGCAAATATATCCGCCCTCGACGAATGAATAATGCTTGTAGACTTCGTGTCGTAATTCGGGCGGGAGAGATAGGAAGCGGAACGGTGATGGCATTGCTTTTTCCTCCTAATAGTATGCAGGGGAGGTTGTGCAGAGCTGCCGAAGTGTTTTGAAGAGAGGCGGAAGATGTGCGGCGGTGAAGTATGATGAGCTTGGGAAGGCCACAATGGCTATTTGTAGTGATCTTGAAAGTGGAGAATAAGATTTGAATGGACCATACACCTGTGCGGTACCTTTGATTGAAGATGACACCTAATAGCTTGGAGCATCAAGGTTCACGATGAGGCCAACTTACGCCAAGCACACACTTGACGCCATTCCATGTGGCACACGCCATTAATTGCAGAATGACAATCTTGAGGCGGCGAAACTCTATGGATGTGCGGGGTGTAAACTTTACCTACCTTATGTGCTTCAAGGTGTCGAAGTCATTTCCGGGATAATTCCAGACTTCCGGAGGAACAACGCATACTCTTCAAAGACTTTCAGCTGAACATGAGTAGAACTTCATAGAGAGTCTACACGGCGATAAATACTAGACGACGAGGAGGACTTGAGATCTTAGGAATGAGTGAGGATCACACAATGAGCATGGTCACACAACGTGACATAGTGCCACTGGCTGACTTATTGGGTTCACAATAAATTGGTGTCATCAAATATTAAACATTTCGAATTAAAAGAAAGCCTCAGATACATCATTTTGAAACCAACTTGTACACGTTTTCCAACTCAGCCCTCCAGGCCCCCCAGCATACAAATGTCTAGAGAAGAGCAAGCGCAGCCAGACCGCAAGCACCCAAAGCAGTGGCGGCATTGATAAATGACACGCGCTCAGCTCCAGCAACAACAACATGGGACGGCAAAGCCATACCGGTGCCAGTAGGCTGGGCGACTCCAGGGGCGGAGGCAGAGCAAGCGGTAGGGGTAACCAGAGAGCCATCAGCTCCGAAGGGGCTGTATCCCAAGCAGCCGGCGTAGTTGGCAGCGCAGGTGGAGCGGTTCGCGTTGGGGTCGCTGCGGCACTGGTCATAGACCATGGCGCACTTCTGAGCACACTCGTTGGCAGCCGGAGCAGTGGGTGCCGCGCCAGTGGGGGCCGGGGCTGGGGTCGTCACAGCGGCAGAGCAGGCCGTCGGGGTGACGAGCGATCCGTCGGGGCCGAAGGGGCTGTAGCCCAGGCATCCAGCATACTCGGCGGCGCAGCTTGCGCGGTTGGCGTCAGGGGCGCCGCGGCACTTGTCGTATGAGACGGCGCAGGCGGCGGGGCATTCGGCGCCGGCCGGGACAGTGGGGGCGGGAGCCGGGGTAGTGGCGGCACCGGAGCAGGCGGTGGGGGTCACGAGGGAGCCGTCCGGGCCGAAGGGGCTGTAGCCGAGGCAGCCGGCGTACTCAGCGGCGCAAGACGCGCGGTTGGCGTCCGGAGCACCGCGGCACTTGTCGTAGGAGGCGGCGCAAGCGGCAGGGCAAGGGGCGACCTCGATGGGACTGGGGAGGGGAACCGGAGTGGCGGAGATCTGGGCCGAGCAGGCGGTCGGCGTGATCAGCGACCCATCAGGACCGAACGGGCTGTATCCCAAGCAGCCGGCGTACTCGGCGGCACAAGAGGCACGGTTGGCGTCGGGGGCGCCGCGGCACGTGTTGTAGGCGTTGCCGCAGTTGGTCGCGCACTCGGAGGTCGGCGCTCCGGTCGGGACCGGGCCCATGTGGGTGATGGTGCAGGGGCAGTCGGTGATGGTGAAGGTAGTGGCCTCCTCAATGGTGTAAGTCTTGGGGCCGTGGGTGATGACCGTGGGACCAGGGCAGTAGGTAGTGAGGGCGTTGACGACCTGGGTGACATAGACGGCGTCGGCCATCGGAGAGCCGTTGGCGAGCTGAGCGGCGCCCAGGACGAGGCCAACCAGGAGAGAGCCCATGGTAGAAGTCATTTTGTTAGGGGTGATGGTGAAAACGAATGTGAGGTTGCAGATGGAAAAAGAGTGGATGAGTTGCGATGCAATCGAGATGTCTTGTGGAAATGCAACTGTGTGCGAATTCGATCCCTTCTTTATAGGCTTCTTCTCGGAGGCAACTCCGTTGATCAACTTGTAGTACAGCTAATATGTGTGTTTGAGCAAGCGAAGTGGCACGAAATTTCGCTGCATTCTACTCATAACCATCGCGTTCCAGAATTGTTTATCGTGTCCCTCGCGCCTCGTATCATCGTAGCAGCACTTTAGCTCAACCGCGTCTCGTATTTCCACGGGCACCATACTCGAAAAGGTCGACGGCGGCTCGACCATCACTGCTCTAAAAACCAACCCTAAACGCTAAAATGTCTCTGGGGGAGAATCTAGTCGGGAGCGCGCCCCAGCCGTTAAGATTAACGACGTCATTGTCGTGCGCCTAGCCCCAGAACTCGTCTCGAGCCGGAATGCCATCCCCTAAAAAAGACGGGCCTGTGTTCATAATCCGCGAAACATGCTAAGTCGGATCTCGGCGGCTGTGAATCGCGGGGAAAAGAGTCAGGGGAGGGAATGTCTCAATCTACTTGCATGGCATGTCTCGCCAGCGACAAAAGGGGCAGATTGAACGGTCTCTGTCCAGCGTGCTAGCGGAATTCCGCTGCACCGAACGGAGAATTTAGACTTGTCTCTCGAGCGGAGCAAGCGGCCCGATTGAGCAGCATTTCCTCTGGTGCCCTTTGAACTTCTCTCCCTTGCTCTCAACCGGAGTGGATGCCGAAGGCTCTTCAGCCAGTCAGACGTGAGCTATCCATCAAGGCAAATCTGGGTGAATTCCAATTGTCGGTGCTCATAAATACCATGATCTGACCCTGGGTGGACTCCAGAAATTGGTGTTGACGGCTATATCATGGCAAGGCATCCCAAAATCTCCGTGTTGCACCAGCCCGCCAGCAGAATTCAAAAAATTGGATTTGGTCAGTCATGGGTGTCAATACGATGGCCAAGACCGCAAGGCGTGGCAACAACTTGAGGTTTCTGTGATATTAGATCCGTTTTTGGTTACGATTTCCCTCGAATATTTGGCCAGTCCATTCGATGCACGCTTACCTCGGCCGAAGGCTTCTCAACAAAAGACATAGAGGCCAGAGAGTTGCCTCATGTGTCACTAGTCAACTTGATTTTCCGAAGTCAATGGGTAACTGTACCTAAAATGACCCTTCTCTGCTGTATTTATTGGGGACAATATAGTCTCAAGAATCTGACTGTTTGCGGCCTTAAGACAGTGAGGGTGGCATGCAAGGATGAGAGCGGGCCTCTGCATCCAGTCTTGCTGCTTAATTCATATGTAATCGATTCCAATTGTCACACCAAGAGCCTTTGATATGGTCCACGAGGTGAAGAGATGATAAGTTTTCGTCGTCTAATTCTTCGTTCTGACCAGGACAACTGCAACAATTTCAATCACTGATGACGCAGTCTACTCAACACTCATTACATTCAATTTTCTAAAACCCTACCTCATCCAAAATGCTGTTTGTATCACCCTTCATGATCAGTGCAAATTTTCTACCAAGCCGAGAATAAACTAGCGCCGTGACCAGACAAATTGCCCATTGCCAAAAGCAGGCGATCTTCGGTGATAGTCGACATCGTCTTGATTACGAACTGACAACCCAGTGAAGAGGTAGTTGACTAAAGCAGCCTTTTTACGCCGGAAATGCAATATCATGCCATACTATGCTTCAAAGGCCACAACACCCTGGCTGAAAAGTAATGATATGGTGCGCAGCCAAAGTCAAGTCCCTAGTAGTGATAGCCACAAAATGTTTTCGACTTGCGGGTGATTTGACAACGCGCATCACGTGCAACTCAGTGTGAAGCGGGATTGTTAAATTACAAGCTGAAGTCTAACAATGCCATTGGATATCATCAATATCACAGCATCATAACTCAGCTAAGACTGTTCTTCACATCCAATACAAGTTACGCACGCATTAGTTGAACGACTGCCGTACGGTACCAGATCCTTCTTCAGGATGCATCAATGAGACCTACTCCGTTTGTCATCGATCAACATGCCGAAGGTCGAGCTGGCCGATGAAGCTCTTTGGGAGCTAATACCTCCTTTCTCTTATCATTTGAGTTGTTGAATTTACCTTATTTACAACGTTATTTCTTTCGTCATGGCCGGGAAATTTACCACGCTTTGCCACCTTCTAATGACCAATTGACAGAAGCTTGGAAGTGATAACGCGGAGGTTGTTGAGATTTTGCCCAGCCACACTCCGGTGATCTACAATTCATTCCAGTCGTATCATATAGGTGATTCCTGGGGCCTCGCAATAGAGACGCATCACATGGACATAACAGTAATATGGGATCGAACGGTACACGAATGACTGCCACATGACTGGCAACCTTGACTCTTTTCCATACACACATGTTGGATCCAGACGCTCACCTGTAGCCCTGTTTCTACTTTTCAGTAAACGTAAAGTGGTTTGAAAAGCCTAGGTGCCGGTGATAGAGTGTTCGGTTGTTGAGGTGACTAGCACACAGCTCGCCACGCCGGACAAGCCCGGTGTTTCCACTGCGGTAACTCGGCAATCATACTTTTAAATATATTGCTTGTGTTGTTTCCCGTCACAGAGTGGGACGAAGCGCCCGTTTCGTGGGTTTTCGTTGGCCTTACGTGCCGTCGAAGGCCACAACAATCTGGTCCAAATTCCTGTGCGCGGATATCGTGTCGTCAAGATCCACCCATCAACACCAGCTCCTCCCTGGCGGTGTTGGACAAAAAGGTGGAAGCACCCATGCAGTTAGTTGCGGGGACTTTGGCCCCGTTTGGTTGTGTAGGGCATCAAAAGAACGCTGCTGACATGTTTGAGCCTCAATAAAGTTCGGCGTGTACGATCGATGTCATTGGTTCTGATCAGGGCCAAGTGAAGAATCCATCGGCTGCTTGTATGCCTTCTTGGATGATCCTCATTTGCATTTCTCCGTCCCTTCTGGGCACGGTCACGGGTACCCTCGGGAAACCTCGCACACACCGAGTGACACCTAAGCTCGCGTTCAGGATATACAAGGCCTGAGTCATGCGGAACGTTCCATAAACTGTTCTAGAACTGGGCCTAGCCAACGTACCTTCACTCGTATAAGTCGAGCTAGATACTCTTGGTATGGAGATATCGGGTGCGCAGAGTCAGGTGTCCTTCACCTTGCCTATGTCAACAGAACCATTCGAAGATCGTCAGCCTCCATACCGACATGATGAACTCTTGGAATGAGGCAGGGTAGGATATCCGACTCGCCAATAAAGTCCAGACTCCAATATTCACTTGCAGGCCCCAAGTACCACGTTAACAAACGTTCAGGGTGGTATCGTAGACATGGTGTTTCCTATGATTGTTTGTTGTTGCTGTCGGAGGAATCATTGAAGCCGTAGCCATTTGGCCCCATACCACTTGACGACTCGATTCATAACTAAGCATTTCTACGCTGCTTGTGGTATTCTCGGTGTCAATAGTTCTTGTCTTTTTGACACGGGCCATTCGCTGCCAATTCTGCCAGGGACCTTCATTTTTGAAGGTTCGACAGTAGTGATTGGTATTTTTGGGCTCCATTCATCCTTTGTAATTATTGTCTTGATCCTGAGGCCGATGCTCTTCGGCTTACTTACTCATATGCCATCCCCTTGCTGCATTCACTGTAGGGTTGAGTCAGGCCGCGGCCCACCAGTCACCCTGGGTTCAGCGCTGCATGACGTCACTGTTCGAAACGGTCGTTGAATTACTGGTGTTCTCGATGATATTACGCAGATGTTATCTCACTCGTCCTCCGGGTTTCGATGGTAAGTCTTTTCTGATAGTTAGATACACACATACGTCGGTAGACCATGGTCTTGAGAGATCGCTCTTCTTTGTCTCTTTCTTCCCTTCTAACTTTTCTTCTTCGCAGTTTGCCGCCTGGAGGCGCACCTTGTTGACTGCCGTATGACTCTGACGGGGAAACATGTGGAGGGTCACAGCGTAACCTCTATGGCTAACCCATGGGGTATATGAAGGGGATTTTTGAGCCGCCTGGCCAAGCAGAAGCGGCCCCCCATCACACCATAACCCAAATTTAAAGCCCTCCAAGATGAATCCCGAGAAGCAGCTGGTGACTTTCCCGACTTTTGCTGGTTTTCATCCTATACAGCTTTCGTGATCGCGATCCAAAGTTGATGGCCTTTGTCATGCACTTATTTACTCCGATATTTTTGCTACGATATGCAGGTCGTCGATTGCGTTGATGAAAACGCTCAAGTTTGGGGGATCTCGATGGCATGTCAAGATAATAAATAGTCATACAGACTGCTTTTCCAAGACTTCTTGGTTGGACGAGCTGTCTTTCTGTGTTGCCTGAGGCGTTGGATACTGTTGGTAAATGCAAAAATCTGCTTCTCAAAGCGAAATTTCTCGGTCTGACAGCCAGTCTACGTGACCCTCATCATGTCAAGTCGGTGTTCTCATACCAGCACAAGATCGGCCAGTTGCCCAGCAACCGAAAGGAGTTCTACCTCTGTGCTGGCAATGAGGAGACATTTCAACGTTGAAGAGTGAAATACTCACTACTTGTTGAAAATAACGGGCCACGCGAACACTGCATTAGTTCACCGGGAGACTATGCCCATCCAGTGACGAGGGTTGGGTAATCACCACCAAGTTCGTTTCCTTCCTAACACTCTATAGTCTAAGCATCAGCATGCTGAACATGGATTATTCGAAACTTGGCCTTACGCAATTTCTGATTGGATCGATCTTGATTCACCGATACTTCGTACTCCTCCCACCGGTCTGGTGCACAGGCTGCTAAGGCTGAATCGACGAGGAAATGCGACTGCCAGGTCACGGGCAAGCGTGTCGGGCGATGATTCGACGGTGAAGACATCAGAGATATTGTAAAGCATCAAACGCAATCAAGATGCCATTGCATTGAATGATGGCCGAGTTTGCTAGATGCTCAGTAATCAAGACATGACCAGGCCCTGTGTTCTCCATTCATTTGGGTTTCCAGCCTTATTTCGACATCAACATTCGGGAGACTGCTGCGCGGTCGGGAGCTTTATCATTGTTGAGATCTCTGCCTCGCTGCACCCTGGTGATCTACGAATGCAGCATGAGTGGGGCCACTCCGAGGTATTGTGCCACATCCCCAGGCCATATGCCGAAGCGCTTTTCCGCTCCATGTATACGTGTATGTGGCAGCAAATCCACTTACGACAGGTTGTTGGTCAGCTGAACTTCTGGAAGAGTAGCGGTATCTGGCAAACCCCTGTCTGCTTCTTCAGTCTTGGGCACCACCTCAAGCCTATTCAGGAAGGCCACGGAATCCAATACCGAGAAAACGACGCGTGCATACATACGTACGCAGCAGCGGTCGCCCACCCAACCCAAGGATACCCAGCTATCCACACTAACGTTCCCAATCAAGATGCGGCCGTCTTGAAATCCATAGAAATTCGAGAATCCTCGGGAAAATTGCTCAAAGTGTTCTCACAGATACGTAAGGTCAGGGGGTTACAGATAGACAGGGCAAGGTACGGTTAGGGCTAAGGATCACGGTGATTCTAGTCGCTTGTGATTCTGAGATGTACACGTGTTTGTGTTTTTCTGTTCGACATGGGGCCACCGAGTACCGAACAGGGGGACGCCGAATACCGCTACTCCTGATGGATCGTTGGCTGCAGCTCGTGACGGCCACGCGACCGAACCAGCCAGGCGCAGACCAATCAGTCAGACCACCGTTCGCGTTGTGGGGTTTGAAGCACCCCAGAGCCGTGTTGAAGAATCCAAGCGAGAGGCTTCTTGTGCCATGGTGTCCTGGACTATTTATGCAGATGAGAAGTGGAGCCAAAAAGATTGCGAGCCTCGCTCAGACTGTTGGGAGCCCACCAAGTGGACGATTGGTTATCAACGAGGGCGAAAGGGGGTTGTCTTGGGTCACGAACACAGCACAAGCGCAGGAAATGAACAGGCCGGGCCTGGGATTATGAATCGCCAGGATTCTAGAAACGCTGCAGGACCGTTGAAGACGGGGCAGAAACACCAATCATGTCGCGCAATCAGTGGATACGGACGGCTTCTCCTTTGACCCCCTGTCATTCGAAAACTCAATTTCAAGCGAGGTTGGCAGCCGATGGCGCACCCCAGAACCCAATGGCCGACCAGCCGGGTCCGCTTTCGCTCATTCTTGGTATAAACGCCGGCACTTCGTTCTGGTGTTGCTTTTCAGGGGGATTTCTGCCTCCTTTGTCCGTCTTGTTGGAAAAGAAGGACCATGGGAATTCCATACAGGCGTCTGGATTCGTCTAGGCGCGAGATTCGCCTGCTCGAAATCCAGGCGACGCACAATCCCAACGATCCGGTTCAGGCCCGTCTTGTCCATGTTCGTCTGACTGACGATTTGGAGTTCATCGCGCTCTCGTCGCTGTACGGCGACTCCACCGAGACAGACAAAATCTTCGTTGGCGGCCAGCCCGTCACCCTCACCGCCCATCTCACCCAGGCGCTCAAGAATGTGCGCACCGTTCTCTACCCGACACTCACGCAGCGCTTCCAATGCACATCGCCGCGCCGGCCGCAGTCGGGCGCGCCGCGATGGCTGAGGCAGCTGTTCGGCCTGGGCTCGTCCTCCAAGGGGGCGGACGACGCGAACTGGGCGCTGCGCATCTGGTGCGACTTTCTGTGCGTGAACCCCCGCGACGAGTATGAGAAGTCGCGCGTCCACACGGACATGAAGACGATCTACAAGTCCGCGGCGTTGGTCGTCGGCTGGGTCGGTGAGGCGGTGGAGCACACAGACGCGGGTCTCGCGATGGTTGCAGAAATCGACGAAGTCATGCCGCGTACGTGGGGAGACCCGGGCGACGCAGAGAAGAACCCTCACAACTACTCGCCACACCACGAATGGATCAAGAAAATTGCCTGGATCTGGACGCCGCCCACCGACGGCTCGGACCCGGACAAGGCGCCTCACTGGGTCGGCGCCACGGACTTTGTCCTCCGCCAGTACTTCCAGCGCCGCTGGATCCTCGAAGAGATTTCCTCAGCCCGCTTCCCGACATTTTTGGTCGGCGACATCATTGTCACGTGGAAGCAGATGCTTCGCCTGAACCGTCTGATTGACGAGTTCAGATACAAGCCATCCAACGTGTTCCCCCTGGTAAGTTTGCATCTCATTTACCCTGGCATAATAGCTGCGTTGTACTAACCTCTGCCCCAGGAACTGAGAGACAAGATGGCAGAGCTGCCTTTGGAGACCACGTACAAGCTGCTTGACGAGTATGACAAGCGCAAGACGTTGGAGGAATCCAAGATTCTTAAGGATTATGCCGAGAGCAGCAGGACGACCTCCTCATCGAGGTCTACGGATGACGGCCCCAAAAAATGATTTCACCGATTAAATGAGAAGTAAAAAGGCACAGGGAGGAGGGGTTCATGCAGCATCCAACACGTCTTATGTGTCCGCGTACTTCATCTGATGGTCACTGGCAGGGGTTAAAAATGGCTCAGACTTTGTTTGTGTTGGATGTGGAAGGGTTCCGCCCGCGGGCGGTGTTGACAGCTGGAGGGTGCACAACCTACTGTCTGAGCCATATGGCATTTTTGTGTTTAAATTCGTTTTTGTTACTTTGACTAGGTTAGATATCCATTTCTTTCTGATCGGTGTGACCCAGGTCTGCATATGTCCCTCATCGAAATGTGCTGGTGATTTGTGACAGCGTTGGATCGTCCCTCTATGCGACCGACGAAGTTTTTAGGAATTATTCGACTTGTTCAAAAGAATGTTTCAAATCATTTTTGTTTGGAATAAATATTGCATGCAACAGCTTCCTTGCTCGTAAAGAGTTCATCCCATCTTCAATTCTTGAGAACCTTCTCACCACCCACAACTGCCAGGTTGATGACAAATTTGGGACAAACTCACGTGACTGGTTTTGTTCAGACAAATCAGCTTCCGTCATTTCTTTCGAAATCTCGGCCGAGCGCTCCTGAAGATTGAGAATCATTGTCACCGCGAAGCCAACATCAGCACACCCGTACCCTTATGAGACAGTCTTGTCGTCAATATGCCTCCCCCGCGAGAAGCAAGTAGCCCACGACGAAGCGGACGCCCTGCAAAACGGGCTCGGACGCATCAAGCTGCCCCGACGCGCAGTCAGCGCTCCGTATCGCCATCGGAACCTCCGCCTAGTCTAGGGATATATGTTGAAGCTGCAAACACAATCACTGTAGCAGAAATGTCAGATACACAGCCTCGATCGCCTTTGGCGCGTTACAAAGCCTGGAAAAGTGCGTTTGAGAATCTAGTCTGCAGCACTGAGCATTTGACTGACTGCACCAAGAATCGGGGGGCCAGCATGATGCTTTTTGTTTCGTATGCCAGGAGCCTGATGATTTGGTTCCCTGCGACACGTGCCGAAGGTCATATCACGATGCACACAAACCACCAAAGAGCTCTAAAGCGCTTCACGGAGACGACAGCCTTTGGTACTGTCCCGTGTGCGTTGATCGTGGTTGGCATAGCAACCCTCCCATTATAACTCCTCCAAGCTCTCCTCAGCGCATAGAAGTCTCTCAAGTAGCTGAAGGTGCCTCAGAAGCGACACAGCATTCGACGAGTCTAGATCCAAGTCCCGCGCTTCCAGAAGCGCCTGTGATGCCAGCCAGACTAGTCTCGGCAGAACAAGCGGAAATCAGAGCGGCCCGATCACGAAATCCACCGGTCAGGAAATCACGATTCACTACCTTGCCCGCAGAAGTCGACTCGGCACTGGCTGTGGTCTACCGTGAGCTCGAAAGCGTGCCCATTCTACAGACCAAGGTTTCTGAACTAGAAGCGGAAACGAAGCGGTTGCAGCAGGTGATCAGCATGCAGCAGAATGAGATGACTATGATGCAGACTGCAATGAATAAGACCGGAAGCCTGCAGGCTGAGGTACAGAAGCTGAGGGCAGAGGCTGCAGAGAGGGAGGCGGAGCAGAGTGAGAAGGGGGAACTGCAGCGCAAGAATCGGGAACTTGAGGCAGAACTAGGGAGAGCCAAGGAGGAGCTGGAGGAGCGGAATAGAACGTTGCAGGAGTGGAAGAGAAAGCTGTCTAGCTTGATAGGGGAGTAGGTACCATGGTTCGAGACGAAGTAATAATTATTTGTGAACTGCTCAGCCAAACATCAATTTCGTCCTCTACCCCTCACACAACGCTCCGAGTGTCTCAGGTGCACGAAGAGTCTGCTGCTGAACATCGGAAGAGTCCTCGTCATGCTAAGCTGGTTGCTGACCAATTTGGAAGAGGGGTAGCTCCACTTGCTTGTCGACTTCGCCCTACGTACCCAGGAAGGGCGCATGTGCCTGACCCAGATTGCTGACCAATTTAACCATGCAATGACAATTGACACGCAGTTGCCGACGAGAGCCTGTTGGTCGCACTTTTCCCGAGGAACACTGCCGGCAAATTACAAGGAGAAAGACGAGTGATGTGCAGAGAACGGTTATCCGACGTCGGCAAGCTTAGATATGTCGCCGAGAGTCCGACTCTGTCTTTGGGCCATCCCAGGGGTCATGCAGCAGCCCTGCTTCTCTATTGCCTCATTACTTCCGCCAGATCTGTACATCTTACACACACACTTCAGCAGGGGCTTTCTGATGTCTCCGTTGGGAACATATTTGGCTCTTTACCTAGGACAAGATAAGTATGCATGTCAAGGCTTCCTATCTCCTTCGCCCCCGTTAGTTCATGGCACTGATCAACTTTCGACAGTTATCAAGCAAAGTCCAACACGGAGCAGTAGCAGTATGAAAGCCAAAACTCCCAAGACATTCCCAAACTCCGTTGCGAACGAATCGAGGGGGCAGAAGATCGAACCAACGTTGTCGATCATGCCGAAAACAGAAGAGCTTGATACATCGCGGGCCCCGTCTAACCTAATGAATGAGGAGCCCGCCCAACATCGCGGCACTTCCGAAGAAGTTGCGATACCGATTGACTCTAGACAGCTCAGCCTACCGAGCCGAGTATTGAGTCGCATCACAACTTCTTCCAACACTACGCCTGGGCCGCCTCCTGACGGGGGCCTCTGGGCATGGCTTGCGGTGGGAAAGCCCAACAGCTGCATAAACAACAAACACTGACCTGATGTAGTATTTGGGACGCACTTGGTGGTGATGAACACCTGGTAGATTGATCCATCTTGTAGCCTAAGGGAGCTAACAATTGTAGGGGAGTTATCAACTCCTTTGGCGTCTTTCAAAGCCACTATGCTCAGACGCTGCGACGACCTCCTTCTGATATTTCTTGGATTGGATCAATCCAGATTTTCCTCCTTTTCTTCATCGGTACCTTCACGGGACGTCTGACTGACGCCGGGCTCTTTCGCCCAGTTGCCCTCGTGGGTTCCATATTAGTTGTTCTTGGCAGCATAGCCACATCATTTTCGACCCAATATTGGCAAATATTCTTATCTCAGGGAGTATGCGTTGGGCTCGGGAACGGCTGTCTCTTCTGCCCGACGATTGCTCTCGTCTCAACCTACTTCCAGAAACGACGATCCTTAGCCATCGGCTTCACAGCATGCGGTAGCACGACAGGAGGTGTTCTCTTTCCCGCTATCGTGCGCCAGCTGCTCCCACGTCTAGGGTTTGGCTGGACGATGAGAGCAATCGGGCTTGTACAGCTCGTGGCCCTGACCATCGCATTGTTGTCCTTGAGACCTCGACTTCCGCCTCGCACAACGGGGCAATTAGTTGAGTGGGATGCGTTCAAAGAATTGGGTTACACTTTCTATGGTGTAGGGATGTTTCTGGTACGTGGGTGTGAAAGTCGCTGAAACGTTGCTAACGCATAGTCTCAGTGCTTTTGGGGCTCTTACTTTGCATTCTTCTTCATTGCCGCCTACGCCAGAGATATCCTGGGAAAGTCTTACACATCGTCGCTGGATGTCCTGATGATTATGAGCGGCGTTGGGATCGTCGGCCGGATTTTACCAAGCTGTCTGGCAGACCGCGTCGGAGCCCTGACAGTGCTCGTACCGACAGCCGGCGCTGGTGCTCTCATCATGTTCACTTGGCTTGCAGTGAACAGAAAAGCTGCCTTCTACGGATGGGCTGCGATAAGCGGGATCATCTTGGGAGGTATCCAGGCGGTGTTTCCTTCCGCACTAGCCTCTTTGACAGCCGATCCTAGCAAACAGGGCACAAGAATCGGCATGATCTTTACGATAGTCAGTTTCTCGGTCTTGTCAGGGCCTCCAATTGGGGGCGCGCTTGTGTCTGCATTGGGTGGACGGTACCTGGGAGGACAGGTATTTTCTGGTTGCTGTCTGACTCTGGGCACGGTCTTCTTGTTTGCGGCAAGGGAAGCTAAGCGAAGGAGCAAGGGCGGGCAGTTTTGGATGAAGGTGTGAGAAGTTATAGACTATATCCAAATATACAGCAAGGCTCTCGCCATTCAATTGCGTACATGGCCTCTTGAGCCGCATCGTGGTTATCGGAAGGCGAACGCTCTACAAACTACAACGTTTTGCTTCGTTTCTTTCATGTGCCTTGCAGATGTAGAAGTTGCTTCTGATGATATAATCTTGAAGAGTTTTGCTAGTCGGGCAGTGTTCGTGAGCTATCCGGGCAGTGTTTATATACGTATATAATCCGTAGCCTGTTTCTAAAGCGACTACTATATTTCGTATTCTCGCTTTAGTTATCGTTATTATCTATTATCGTCGTCGTCGTCGTCGTTGTCGTTATCCTTATTACTATTTCTATCGTTCTCTCTATAATCACGGATTATAGGGGATACTACCCGGATAGCTAACGAACACTGCCCGACTAGCAAAGCTCATCTTGAATAATACTCACGTTTTCCATCTAACAGCAACAATTGATCCAGCGCTTTCGGCGGCAGGCAAAATTCTTCATGGTGAGGATCGCCTTCTGGACGATCTGGCTTGCTGACAAATTTGGCAAGCCGATCTCATGTACATGCAGCCACCCCGCTCGAGCGGACTACTCCGTCAACTTCTCCGCTGGATCAGTCCGTTCTCAACTTACAAATTCGGTAATGCATCAGAAAGATTACTGATCCCGAGGCTCGACATTGTTTCCGGGTCTGAGACTAGAAGGAATATTCACCCGCATCCAAAGCACTCGCTCAGCCTGTCTGGTGACGAACAGCGCAACAAGAGAACATTATTGGCATTTGATACGCGATGAAGAGGGCTGTATGTCCGATAATCGGTGAGCCGCTTGACTTTCCCTGACGTATTTTGGGTCAAATTTCAGTGAGCTTCTTCTCTGGATCAAGGTCTCTCTCGACCGGCTTGAGTTCCTTGTACATTGGGGCATTGCTCGACTCTGTTTGCTGACCAATTTGAAGTGGGAGGGCGGGGAGATTGCCGCCAACGCAGACGATGCTGACAAATTGGTCACACCACTTTGCAGCACAGTCACACCGTAGGGAGTCTACGACACATGCTTCACCTTAGGAACTGTGCGAGACACAACTGTAGTTTGATTCAAAAGCTACACATGGGGGGTTTACGGCGCATCTACACAGTACGTGCTTATTCCAGGCCAATGCTGCTCTTGTTTCATCAACTGGCATAACGGCGAAGTATCTATCCCATCCGCTACTCGAATGCAGGCGGCCTAAATCACGCTTTTGACTGCTTGTTTCTGGACCCATTCTTCCGTGTTCAGGACCTCCTGGGCGAAGAGGGGCCAGATCAGCGCCGTCGCCGGATCGGTCAACTCCTTGGACCACCCGGCCCTTGCATCCTTCCTGCGCACACATTAGTCTTTCCGTGCTCCGCTCATGCACGATTCACCATTCAAGATTACTTACAATAGAGTGACGTGATATCCCCTTGGCTTGTCAGCTCGATCTAGTACGATGGACGGCAAAGCGGGGCTTACAGTTCAAAGGCATGGCGCGCGGAGGCCTCCAGGCAGGTGTTCGCTGTCAGACCCGCGAAAACCAGATGGGTGACCTCACGTTGGCGGAGTTGGAAGTCGAGATCAGTATTCTCGAAAGAGCTGGATGATTTTGGCAGTCAGTTATGATATTCCTGCGCGACGGTTGCGGCTTTCTCACTCGGCAGATGGTCACTGGATCGACCAAATTTGTCATCATGCGTCTCGACTGAGCCATATGTGACACCCACTATCGTTAAATGCATTATGTAAACTTCGAGCCATTCATACATATTCGTTTTCAAGACCAACACTTGCCGACAAATTTGCCCTTCTTGCTATGTGCTCGATGACCTTTTGCAAGTGACGAGGAAGTTGTGTTTGAAAAGATAGAATCGTTGCGGTTGGATTGCAACGATGCATCTTCGAGAGACAACGGGAGCCTTCAACTGATCAGGAATGACGGGAATCGGGGCTCAAACACCCCGTCCCAGCCTCCGTCCAAACGCCACGCCGTGGTGACGATGGTGCCCTTGAGGCTTACACGATGCCACCTAGGCCCGAGACAAAGCTCTATCTAGTTGTAGTGTGAACAGAATGGGCCCCACGAGAGCTTGCTCCATGTGCCAGAGAAGGTATTGACCTTGGGCTGTATCACAAAAGACTGTGTTACTGCGATGGTGCATCTTAAGCTGACTGCTACATGCACGAACAGATGTCGGCGATGGAAATGGTTCCGGCCCCTGGGATCAAAAAAGCATGTCCGAGCCATACGTTGCCCTTGTACCACCAAGCGTCTTCGAACCCCGGCGGCTTACGCACTGACGATCATACCGAATGGACTTAACTTGTTATTAGGACAGATATCTAAAGAAGTAATTATCTGACATCATGTAATTACCTCCAAGGGTCCTCAACTTACTTACACCTATTCCGCCAGAGTTTAGATAAAGATCTTTGCCAAGTGTACCCTGCGACGTAATCATTTCCTTCACTTGTCCTCTTGAGGCTTCATTTCATGCAGCTTGTGAGCCAAGTCTTGGGCATATCCACACATGGTCATTGTAGGATTCCAACTGCCCGCGGTTGGAAAAAGGGCAGATCCAGTGACATGAACATTCTCAATCCCATGAGGACGATAAAGCTCATCCACAGAACCACCTATTTCCTTGGGTCCCATGAAACAAGTGCTTGACTCATGAACAATACCAGGGATTCTAATAATGTCGACTGCTGGCTTCGTTTTAATCCAGCCGTGAGTTTTCTCATCCCACCATTCAATGCTCGACTCGTGTTCATCGCCGCCCGACATCTCTTTTATAGTATCGTAGGTTGCCGTATCCATCACGTCCCAAGAGGCATAATCCTCGTCGCTCAAGGTGTATTGCAGGGTGACGTTGCAAGTCGGGTCAGTGCCTTTGTTGAGAGTGACATGATACTTAGTGTTCTTCTCGTTGAACTCCCCAAGGGCCGAGCAGACTAAAACAGCTCCCATATTAGCTTCTATCCTTTCTTGTGAAAGGAGGGACTTTCATACCAAACACAACGTAGTCCTCAGAGCCGGTCAGTTGATCGAGCGTCGCCGCAGCAGCATAATCTGGGCATTCGCGAGCCGCGTCCTCTGCGTCGTCTTTCGGGTTGGGACTATTCAGCGCCGTGACCGAAACATGATACTGCAGGCCAGTCTTGGGATCCTTGCCAGCCAGGTATGCAGCAGCGATCTTGAGCGTGTCTTCCTTTTTCCAGCCCTTGACGTTCTTCACAGGGCATCTTGCTGAGATGTGTGTCACGTAATGGCCGGTAAGTCTCTTACCAACAGTGTCGCGGCAACTCTCGAAAGAGTTCAGCAGCATCGTGGCGTTGGGAATGGCGCCAGCGCAGAGGATGATCCTGGTCTTGTTACCAGTCCACGACAACGTACCCTTGTTGGTTTCGACGACGCGGACAAAGTCGTCGTCGTCGCCTTTGGCCATGCTTTTCACCGCACAGTCAACCACTATCTCCAAAGGCGCTCCCATGTTAGCTTTAGCCAGCTGCCTCTGTTGTTCCAAGATGCCAAGAAGAGGCCCAGGAACAGAAAACTTGTTGAATCGCAGACGGGAAGTTGGGCTGCGCCGTCCAACGGCAAGCGGGGCTGACTCGACATAGTCCGCGGTCGGAATCTTGCCAACCAAGTCTTTGAGAATGCTATCAATGGCAGCTTGTAGGCTTCCGAAGACGCCATCGTCGATCTGGTCTGCGGATGTGACATTCAAGAGCTCTTTGGCCTCTTTCCAGAATTCTTCTTGCATAGCAGTCTTTTTCATAGCCTTAGGGAAGTCGCGCATGAGGTCTAGCGTTGGCCTTGGGCTCCAGGCGGACCAGAATGTGGATCGGCCGCCGGAGAATGGGCAAGAGCCGTGGCAAAACTTGAGCTCCTTTGTTTCAAAGGTCTTGCGTGAGAGGGTCCAGGGGAATGTCTCAGAAGGCCCGCCCAGTACCATTTTGAAAGGGATTGGTAGGTTCTGAAAGTGTGAAGGAAGCCAGAAGCCTGCGTCAAATTAAAGCATGAGACGACTGCACTACTATAACGGTATAAAATCAATCAACAAGACGAACTAAACAGCGAATACTTGCCTCCACGCTCCAAGCAAAGAATCTTCACACACGGGTCGAGTTCAAGGGCCTTCTGAATGAATGCAAGAGCAGTAAAGCCTGAACCGACAACGATGTAATCAAAGTCTCCATGGGACAGTATATTCCCCCAAGTCCGGTTGCTAAGTAGAATCAAGGTTAGAGCTGTGAAATGAATGTTGCAAAATTGAAGTACCGATTGTGGCTTCATACCTTGCGAAGTAGTCAAGGGCCATGACCGACGCAGCAGAGGGTCCCTGAACGCCTGGCACAGGGAACCCGTAGGTGTTGGCTGGCTGCGGCTGACGATCATTGTGATCTCTACCAACGCGGCAGTGAAAGCTAGGGATTGTTTTCCCTGGGATGGTCAGGTAGTCTGGAAGGTTCTCGGTGTTCATTATGGAAGCAGAATCACACGTGGCCGTGTACGAGTAGAATGTTTGGCTTTGATTTTCTGTAGTCTTATCATTTGTGGTTTTGACTGGACTGGGGCAATCTATTAATATTTTCATGGCATGCAACACTTTCCTTAACTGACAGGAAAGGGAGGATATAGCGGAACGCCGCCGGGAGGTACACAGGAAGGTTGCCGACATTCTGTTTTTCTCAGCTTGCGAGCGAGTTGTGTTGCAAATGCAGCTGATAATCTAGTTTCGAATCAGCTCATGAGCTGCATCAATCGTTTGCACCAGTGACCTGATAGTATTGATGCTACTCACTGTTTTCAGCATTGCCGAGATGCTGGTGGAGAGCTGATAGATGTGATGAGGAGGTTGACTGAATTGAAGGTTGCAATTAAGTTGAGCTTTTAATTACCCCGTACAACCCCGTCTCAGCAGGTGCACTACGCCCGCCAAGCTCTCGGGTGAATCGAGGCGGCACGGCACGACGGACCGTGGCGAGTTGAAATGCCTGAGCCGAACTTTAAACCACGCGCATTAGGGCCTCGATTCCTAAACCGAAAATCTGGGGTTGGCGGATTTATCCTCGTGGTGCACCGCAATCCGTTCGTGGCTTGGGCCTCGACTAATGCCTCGACTCATCTGAGCTTCAGCCTCCAACGCTTTCGTATATGACCCCTGCCTCAGCTCGCCACTGGGCATGGGTTCGCCCAAGTCTGCCGCTTTCGATAGTCTCAGACTCAGCTGCAGCAGCTACAACTCATCTTCGCGCAATTAATGGCTAATTGCTGTTCGCTTGGGCTGTCAAGCCACTGTCTCAACCACTACCCAGCCAACCCCAACCCTGTACTGCCGGGTTGGGTTGTAGACCGGCGCCTCTGCTGTGGCCGGTAGGTAGGTGTCTTAGTCCTGGCGATAGAACTTGGTGATTGGGCGCTTCTATCCCATGGCTAATTCTTTTGGCAGAATGAAGCCTGATGCCAGAAACTACACCATATGCGGCCTGTCTCGGCCACTGGTTTTGAAAAGAACGTTGCACAACTTTAGCGTGAACGTGAGACCGGATTCGGTAGCCAAACCACGTCTAGAAGACGTTTGGCCTGACGAAAACGTGTGTTTTCCCACCAGCTCCCATGTTGCAGCTCTAAGCACTAGGTATGGGTCCTGTTTAGAAACACCACAATAGTTGAGCAGGATCAGCTGAGCAGGATCAAGGCTGCGATGAGGCGAGTCACCGAGCGAGTATCGATGTACATACAACACACTCCTTATATATCCATCATAGAGTCAAGTCGTCCTTCCTCAAACTCGTATCCCGGACACCTTCAAAACACAAGAAATACAACGGCAACGGCACAAAAATAAACACAACAAACCCTTTAAACCGATGTGCATGGTCAAGCAGGCATGAAGTGGCACGCTCAACTTGCGCTGGTGCTAGCCCAGACCTGCCTCGTGGCCACCTCGTCCGGTTTGCAGTGCTTTGGGAAGTCGGACGACTGCTCCTCCAACCCGATTCCGCTGCGGCGCTTCAACCCGCTGAACTACCACCCCGACACGTGCAACCTCAAGTGGAAGCATGGCTGCACCTCCCTGGACAAGCACGGCGGGCTGCAGCAGAAGCCTCCTCCCTTCTCGCTGTGCAACTCGTCGCCCCAACCGGCGGGGCTGCTGCAGACCGACGCCTACACGCTGTCGCTGCAAGACAACGATTTCGCCCCCGGAGCGGCCGAATTCACACTGCACGGCCTGTGGCCCGGGTCGGCGGGCGGCGACGGCCCGAAGAACCAGCCCTACGGCTGCCAGAACGGCGAGGAATTCGACGAGAGGATCCTCAAGACATTTGGCGGCCTGCTGAACTACTTCTGGCCAACAAACGCAAGGTTCAACAACACGATGGAGTGCTTCATCATGTCCGAGTGGATGAAGCACGGCACCTGCGCGGTCATTCCTGGTGCCGACGGCACGGCGTTCCGGTTGCCGCAGGAGACCTACTTTCGCACGGCGTTTGTTATGGCCAACGAGTTTAACGCGAACGTCGCGTTGCGCGAGCAGCTGCACCAGGACCAACCGCTCATCACCACACGCTGCGTGCAGTGCGCGTATCTGGCAACGGTGGGCTGGACGGGAGCGGACGCGGCGAATGTGCCGCGCATGTCGGGCGACTGCATCGACCAGTGCTTTGCGTGCGGTGAGAACTGGGACAGATGCCCGCCGGCGCAGCTGGATAGCACCGTACAGCTGGACCCCAGCAACGCGCCGCTGAGTGAGAGTAGTGACAGAGGTAGCCGTGATACTGACGGCAATGGGGATGAGAGCTTCCCACTGCTGAACTTTGCTGCTATGCCGGCTCTTATCATGAGTATGAGTAGCAGCGACAACACCTCCTCATCCCCATGGGAAGGCACCTGGCGCTCGTTTGGCGCCGAGCAGCTCGGGTCCGGCAAGTTCGAGTTCGCGCAGACCTTCACTGATAATGTCCTCACCGTTACCACCGACAGTCCGTACCCCCAGACGTGCACCTACGAGCGGGGCGGTGGCGGCCCTGGAGAGCTGGTAATGCGATGCGGCGGCGCAAAGCCCCATCTGGAGGGCCGGCCCTGGAGAGCTGGTAATGCGATGCGGCGGCGCAAAGCCCCATCTGGAGGGCTGTCTGGCGTAGCGGCTGCCGGATATCGGTGGGCTCGAGGCGGCCTTCCTGGCGTGCAACCACACGGGGGAGCCAGCGCCGGCGAGCTTCTACGCCGCAATGGACACTCCCGGGTGCGGGAACTTTCTGCTGTTCCGTTGTAAGGCGTCGGCAGCGGCGGCGGGGGGCTGTTCCTTTTCTCCGGATGCCGTCTCGGCGTCGGCCGATAGTGGAGTACACGGGCCCGAGTCCGAGACCCACTCTGAGCCCGGCCCCGTGAGCCACTCCCAGCCCGGCATTGCCGGAGCACCCCCCGACCTGCTGGGCTTATGGCGCTCACTCGAGGTATCAAGCCACTATCAAGAGGGCCTCGCGCAATGGAACTTTACTGCCGACGGCCAGGCTTCGCTGCAGTGGCCAAACCACCCCAGCCGCGGCGTGCAGCGCTACTCAGTATCGCACTCCGACGAGAAGGAGGATGCCGGCTTGGTGCTCCTTGCCAACGCCAGCGGCACCATCACGACCTGTCGCTTTCAGTTTCAGTACCAGCCAGTATACTCGTATGCCGTACTTGACTGCGGAAAGACGCAATGGGCCATGGGCCGTTGCAACCCGTGCAGCGCCCACTGTCGCTACTCCTGCGGCCCTGAGAATGACTTCTGTGGAGCCGGCTCATCGTGCGATCCGGCCGAGTCGCAAAGAGCAGCAGGATCAACACTTGTTAAAGACGGTGGCCATGACTGGTGCACGCCCCAAGACTCCAGCTGCTGGCCTACCGAGACGGAAATCCGCAAGCTAGAGTGGGCGCTGGATCCCACCGTGTCCCGGCTCGGCGTCCAGCTGAACAGCTTCCCGCAGCCGCAGTCGGCCCCGGTCCCGACGGGCTCCGTTCACAATGAGTCCTTCTACGGCCTGGGTAACGCGCCCGAGGGCCTCCGGGCGTTGTACTACTACGAGGACCTCGCCGAGATGCAGCGCCCATGCTTCATCCAGGCCGGCGGCCCTTCCGCATGGAACGACGCGTCGGACATGTGCAAGGCGGCGCTGCGCCAAAACGAGTACCGCAACTGGAACCCCTTCATCGTCGTCTTCCCGCTCAACGAGCGTCATGTCGCCGCCGCCCTGAAATTCGCCGCGCGTCACCGTCTGTGTATCTCCACTGCTGGCACCGGCCACGAGTACAACAGCCGCAACGCATGCCCGACCGGCGGTATCCTCATCCGCACCATCCTGCTCAAGGACAAGGCCTTCATGCCAACCTGGGGCGAGGACCCTACCCTGGCCCCCGCCGGCGCGTTCCGGTTCGGCGCCGGCTCCATCTTCGCCGAGATGCACGCCTTCTCCGCCGAGCACGACCGGGTCGTGGCGTCAGGCTGGTGCTCCACCGTCGGCATGGTCGGCTGGCATCTCGGCGGCGGCCACGGGCCCTTCGCGCCGTCTATGGGCCTTGGCGTCGACAACCTGCTGGAAGTCGAGGTCCTGCAGCTCTGCCACGACGCCCACGGCCAACCTGTCGTCCACAAGAAAACCGCCAGTCGCCGCCACAACCCGCAGTTCTTCTGGGCCATGCGCGGCGGCGGCGGCGGCGTCTGGGGCGTCGTCCTCTCCATGACGGTCCGCGCTCACGCCGTGCCCGACGGAGGCCTCAGCCGCGTCTTCATGTCCCAGACCGGCACCTTCTGCCCAGAGTCGGGGAGCAAGTTTGGCTACGGGTGGCTGCGCGACATGTGGACTCGCTTCGCTGCGTGGCAGCTGAGGCTCAACCACAAGGTCAGCACGCAGCCCGGCTTCTTTATCAACACCACCGGGTATGAGACGGGCGGCCTTTGCGCAGTCACTTGGACGTTCAGCTTTGAGTACTTCTACGCCGGCGGCCCGGCGGAAAAAAACTACGTCTTGTTCCGCGACGGCCTCCAGGACGTGCTGCAGACGAAGACGGAGGCCGTGCAGGAGCGCAACTTCATCTCGGCCTACGAGTACATCCTCTCCATGCCCGCCGACAAGTTCGCACTTATACCCCTGAACCCGCTGCCGGCGCCACACCCGCCTTCCGACGCAGCCACTGGCTCCCAGAACTCCGTCTTCATCTCGCGGCACGCCATGGAGACGAAGTTCGCCTCGACAATGATGGACGTGCTGGACATCTGCGTCCAGTCCCTGGAGCACCCTGACCCGACGTCGCCGGACTCAATGAAGCAACGCTGCGGGTTCCACTACCTCTATACGTCGCTGACGGGCAACCTGGGGAGCGCGCAACCGGGCGATACGGCCATCTCGCCGGGCTTCCGCTCGGCGCTCATGCTGTGGAACGCGCGCACTTTGACGACGCAGCAGTCAAACGACACGGTGTACACGCTCGGACCGAACAGCTACTTCTCCGAGAGCTCTTATGTGATGCATAATTGGACGTCGAGGTACTGGAGCCAGAAGACCTACGACCAGTTGCTGGCTGTGAAGAAGGCGCACGACCCGGGCAATCATTTCTGGTGCCATCATTGTGTTGGAGATAACCCGGATGATGCGTATGGGGAGCCGTTGGGTGCTGCTGCTGTGGCTGATTCTGTTGAAAAAGATGGTCCTGTGGTTGGATTTGTTGAAAAAGATGAATTATAGCGGCAGCTTCATGTTGGCTGAGTGCTAACCCCAGCCTTTAGGATAGAAGTATTACGTATAGGACTGACTTGTGCCTATGGAATAATAAGCGACTTTAGAAAAGACTTCCTCTGGGCCGACGTGCTAAAGTCAGAACCGTACTATGATCATATCTCATATCACGTGATGAAGCCCCTTATTTTGGCGATGCCAACTTTTTCGAGACCCACATCTGCGACGCGTCTGGGCTTCACCGAAATCACGAACTGAACTGTGCACCGTGTCTTTCAGTCAGGCAATAAGTAGAATGCGTCTGCATGAAACTTTTGTGTTATCTTCGAATTGCTTGTTCTTCTTCTGTTTGTAACTTTGTATATGTAATATTTCGACCCTCAGGTATGTCCCCATGCTCCTTCATTGCTGTGGTAAAGGGGTCGATCTAAGCATGCTCATGTGACCTAGCACTTCTTGAATGATACAACACCGCCAGCTTACCACACAACTGCCGAAATGTCCTCGTGGGCACCCCGATGGTTCGGCAAGCAGTGGATAACGGTGGATGATTTATACCGGCACGACGATCTATCGGGTAACGAAACCCCTGAACCCAAATTGGGTGACAAGAGATGGAAGCGAGACACAATCATTGCGCGTGGGAATGAGCTTTGTAGCCTCGACATAAGCACCTTCGACAATGCCGATCTTGCCACGTTGTACGAGCACTTGGTAGATGTGGACGAAACAATGCTTCACATCAAGGACGACTGGCCGGTTAAAAGATTCATTGAAAATGATGAAGTCATCGTCGCTCCAGCGTCTCCGCAAGTGCAATTAAGTTAATTTTAACCCCCTAACTTATTGAATTAGCTATTTCTTTTAGTGTTTTTAATTACTTAGACTACTTATAATTAAAATAAATTAATTACTATATAAAAATATATTATAGCTATATAAAAAAATTCATAATAATCTTAATAACTTAAAGTTATTACTAAGTAGTATAACCCCCCTCTTTAGCTAGTTTTTTATTAATTAGAGACTTTCTATAATACTAAGACTTATTATAAGTTTCTATAAAGTAAGAGTTAACTTAGTTTAGCTAAAAACCCTCTTATAATTAGTAGATATTACTAATATAATAAAGATATTAATAGTAAACTAATAGAGTACTAAAAATATCTCTAATTACTATAGCTACTATATAATAAAGTTTTTAATAGTTTCTAAGGATTTCTAGAAAAGAATATCTAATTTATTAACTTAAAGTAACGTTTAGTAATATTAGTTATTAACTTATTACTAGAAATAAATATTATTATTACTTTAAACTTTAGGATTAATAGGATAGTATATTAGTATTACTTTTAGTTTAATTAATATATCTTCTAACTATTCTTTATAATACTACTTATTAAAATAGTTTATGAAACTACTTAGAATATTATTAACTTACTCTTTTTAGTAATCTTCTTATTAAATATTATATAAGTATAATATACTAAATAATAGATATAGAATAATTACTATAAAAAAGAGTAATAGATCTCCTATTAACTTATAGTACTTTTATAATTTTTATTAAGTTTATTTAATACTACTATAGAGAAAGACCTACTATTTTTTATCAAGTAAATCAAATTATAAAGCTAATTATAAGGCTAGTAATACTTAGTTTTTATAAATATAAATAAAGAGGGTTTATATATGAAATTAGTAGTAGTAACTTTAGTTTAAATATAACTATAACTACTATAAGTAATCCTTAAGATTATTATTAGTAAATAGAGAAATTATAGCTTTATAATATATCTTCTAGTTTAGTAAATAAAAAAGAAAATATTTTATACTTATTATAACTTCTTAAAGTTAATTATAACTATTACTAATACTTTATTTTTTATATCTCTTTATTTAATAAAAAAAAGCTCTAAAATTATACCTATTTTAGCTAGTACTTTCTAGTTATCTAGGGAGAAAAGGTCTACTTCTAAGATATATTATTTAATATCTATATTATTATTACTTAAAAGTATAAAGCTTTAGATCTCTATTTTTTTCTCTATAGCTCTTTAGATTATAAGATATATACTATTCTATTAAGTATTATTATTTAAGATAAAAAAGGCTTCTTAGTATAATTTTAAGAAGATCTAGAAGTCTTTAAAGTCTTTATTAATCTCTACTAAAGTTTTCTAATATTATTTATAGTATTATAGTAATAACTAAATAAACTTAATAATATTATAAAACTAGCTAATAAAGTTAATCTTCTATTAAAACTTAAGATCTTTTTTATATTAGTTTATTAACTAGTAGTAATCTAACTTAGCTTTAAGAGTCCCTTTATTAATACTAAAAAGGAATATCTAAGCTATAAGATTAAAGATATAGCTATAGTACTATATATACTAAGCTTTTATATCTATCTCTATTATTTCTAAGTTAAAGTTCTAATAGAAGGCTTAAAGATAGCTATTATTAGTTATAGTATTATTAGAGATTACTACCTTAATTTAATCCTAAATCTAATACTAGTTAATAATATTAATAAAGGTCTCTAAGAGGGTAATACTACTATAATTACTATAATATTAATAGAAGGCTAGAAAGTAGGATTATAAAGCTCTTTAATTATTAATAAAATAATAAGTAATAGCTATAAATATATAAATATTTAGAGATAACTATAAATTAAATAATAAATAGATTTTTAAAGCTACTAAGTAAAGTTCTACTATTAATAACTTCTCTCTATATTAATAGATATTATCTAGATAGTTATAAATAAATATATAACTTTATAATACTTTATTAGTAATCTCTATATTATAGTACTATAATATTTATTAGAAAAAGTATTCTTAAAATAAGAGAAAGGGAAATTAATAGAGATAATAATAGCTATATAGAGATTATATAGAGTTATTACTTTAGTTTTTAGGATATTTAAATTACTAAACTAAAGCTTCTTTAGTAATAAAGAGGTTAATATATCTACTAATAATAGAGGAGTAATACTATTAAACTTTTTATTTAAGTAGGGGGAGATTTTATAGATATTATAAGTATTTTAGTATTATTAGAGTATAATTATTATAGAGAGAAAGCTAAAGTAATTATATTAAAATAAATACTTTATAAAAGTAGATATAGTAATAATACTAAAAACTCTAAAAATACTTTTTAAGTTATATTAATTATAACTTTAGAAAGACCTCTTAATATAGCTTTAAATAACTTTAATAAAGAAGGTGTTATAATTTTAAATTTAGCTAAATTAACCTTACTTTTACGTTTATAATAGTTATATTTTAAGTATATACTTCTTATTACTTATAATAATCTATATAAAGTTATTAATTATAAGATTTAGAGGGATAGTAATAATAAGAGCGTTTATAACTTATAAAGAGATTTAGAGGTATAAAAAGCTTAAGATAGTATATATATTAATAGTTAATAATAAAGTAGTAGTAGTAATAAATATTCTTAGTTTAAAGATAATAAAAGTAATAATATATATAAATAATAAGTATAAAATAAAATACTAAATATCTTTTATAAATAGTATTTAATTTTAATAATATTTATATTATTTAATTTATTATAATTACTTCTATCCCTCTAGAGATTTTAAGAAAAATTAGCTACTAATTAATATTATAAAAGCGTTCTAAAAAGCTTTATTAGAATATATAGTAATTAAGAGGTTAGTAATAGTAGTATATTTTAGTAACCAAGTATACTTAAATAAATAGAGCTCTAATTAATTTATAGTCTCCTATTAACTAGATTATAAGATATTAAGTTAATTAAATTGATTAGAGGGGGTTAAATTAATTACTTAAGGGATAGAGATAGCCTTACTTTAACTAATTAAGTTAAATAGTTTGTTAATCTGATTGCACTTGCGGAGACGCTGCGTCGCTAGCCACATGTCTAAGGAGCAAATCGCTTCCGATGAGACTCAGGCGTTGGTCGCGAAAAGATTAACCGAACGTCACGACCACATTCGTGCCATCATCAACAAGCGACGACTTGGCTGGAAGCTGAGCTTGAATGATTTCCCGACCGAGATCATCAACAGAATCATAGATCACTGCGAAGACTATTCCAACTTGGCGGACAGCCCGGAATACGTCGACGCCGAGTACGAAGTGGACCAGCAAGAACTTAACACCATCAAATCACTTCGCCTGACATGTCACAGGCTGAATGAGTTAGCCTCGCTGCGACTCATACCATCCATCACCATCAGCCCCACGGAGGAGTCTCTTTCTCGTCTAGAGAACGTATCAAAACACGGAGTCTTTGGAAAAGCCATTAAACGTGTTCGCCTTGTCATGGGATACTACTCCCGTATGGCTACCACAACTGCTGCAACGTTCTCCTATTACGCTTCCGAAACTATGAACAGGGCATTTTTGAGCAGAGAACTTGACTGGGGAGTTGGGGTCAGTAGAAACCCGCATGAATCAAATTTCATACCATTTTTCGGCAATCTGTCAAAAGCAGACAAAGAGAAGCTTTTCCGTCTCCGAGGAAGGCTTTCAGGACTCAGTGAGGACTCCGACTCGTTGGCGGAGGAAGAACTTGCCTGGAAAGCGTACAACCGATACATACAGAGACATCAAGAATATCAAGGGCTCATGGGTGGGGACCATTTTGTCCGGCGAGTCACCGAAGCAATAGCACTCTTGCCCAGAGCACATCGCCTAGATGTGTACGATTACACCCACGAACCTAACGATTGGAGACACAAATACGTCAGTACGGGCAGAGTTACGAGCGACGAATCTCTCATTGAGCTTCTCGCGGCTCCCATGGAATGGAACCGCTTGGCGGCAGACTTTAATCCAGGACAAAACCCGTCAGTTGATGCTCTTGGAAAACTTCTGCCAGCACTGGGAAAAGCAGGTGTCCGGCTGAAGGCCTTTGAGATGAATGTTACGCCACCGATTGACTTCAAACCGCTATTCTCGCAAACCGAAGAAGCCAGACTTCATACGAATGAGCTTCTGAGGGACGTATGGTTCTTGCGATTGTGCATAAAAGCACGGCCGATGTTTGCGGTAACGGATGGAGACGGTATCTCAAATTTCTGGCCCTGCCGCTCAGCCGACGAGGACAAGGCTTTGGACGGATTCATCGACACGTTGCTCAGCTCGGAAAGCTTGGGGTGGTTACAACTTAACTTTGAGGATTTGATACTCGAGAAAGGGGCGGGAGGGTGGTTTTTGCCAGCTGTGATGAAGCCCCGACGGACATCTCATCCGTGCCGGATGGATTTGTTACACGTCTGGCTGGACTCAGGCATGATGGATGCGTTCCTCGGCGACGGGCCTCTCTTCTTGACATTGGGTGCTCCTATCATGAAGCATGGGACATGGATGGAAGCGTTGACGATCATGCGGCAGAAGTTCAAACATGACGACTTGAACTTGGTGATACGGCGCCAGTCAAGCCTTTCATCATGCATGCGTGGTATGCATGGGCTAGTCGTAGGCGACATTCAGTTTGCAAACGGAGGTGAGTGTGATGGCATGAATGTGTTCGACTATGACGACACGTTTGGTGATCCGAAAGGGTCAGGCAAAGACAGAGGCATGGATCAGGACGACTATGTCGAGACGTTTGATGAGGTGGAACGGTCAAGGGATGATGGTGGCATGGATGGGAACGACAATGTCGAGACGTTCAGTGAGGCGGAAGGGTCAGGCGATGACGGTGGCATGGACGAGGACGACTCTATCGAGACTATTAGCGAGTCGGAAGGGACGGGCTTTGTCAGCCCGGCCATGGACTACATTCACCACGAACGGGATGACAACCCTTTGAGCAGGTTCAACTCGGAATAAATACGTTTCGCAGAACTCCTCCGTGCAGAGCTTAGACAGTCGTCCTCGCTTCGTTTTATATGACCATTTCTCATCGCGCCGTCTCCTTTCGGTATTATCGTCGCGATGGTATTGCGTGATGCAGGCTAATTCATGACCCGCTGTCGGCTAAGACATCACCCGCTCTCCGCAAGTCGAGGAGCTTGGCTTTCCACACTCCTTGATGTGATGTGACCGGCAGTGATGTGTCAGCTGAGATTCAGGATCGAGTAATCCGTTTAATGATTACTGACGATTTAGCTGCCTTATCATTCGCCAAGTCCCATGCGGCAAACCGAATCCGAGATATTCGCAATCCTCCACCTATCTTCACTACGTGGCTACGGGAAATTGTATCTTGGCAATTGCAACCCTAGATATTTATGGCATGGGTGATCGGTATGAAAGTCCGCACACTAGTCGTAAATTATGCGGACATTCAGGTATCGAGCAAAAGCCTGGACGTTTCCACATGAAAATTGCCATACTCTGTACTATGTTTACGAATTATAAGTTTTCTTTCAACCCGATTCAGCAGCTCGCCCTGAACAATGGTCCAAAATCAAGTCTGTAGATTCAGTGATTTGCTTGTCTGTTGAAAATCATATTGCCGATATGCAACCCAATTGCCGATATGCTAGTTCTAGCCCGGGATCAGAACCAAATTTGATGGCAGGGTTTATAAAGCCTACTATAGCAGTCTTCCTCGCTCATAGACTCGTCAGGGAGGCACTGCCGTCCAACATCGACCGTCCAACATCGACCGCGGTTGATTTCAAGATTGGCTATCATGGAAATGGAGACATTTCAAGAAGCGTAAGAATTATCCAAATGGGTAGTTTGAAGGGCCAAAAGTCCTCACGTGGTTCTCTCGCCACTTCTTCAACGCTAGAGGCCATTGGAACCAGCTGAATTGCGATGTTAGGAGACCTCACCCAAGGCTAAGCTTACCAGACACTGCCTTTTAGCTCCTTAGACCTGTAGATTAAAATAATGACAGATGTAGAAATGCATGGAGTTACAACGACGCCGTTGTGCAGGGGTCAAATACGATATCTCGACCTTACCTTCAACGAATCAGATTCCACCTGATTGCCAAGTTGTATAATTATCAACTACCTGGGGCAGATCACACGGAAGAAGCCATCCTATTCCGCGGAACCTCCGCCGTGGCTGCAAGGCCTAGACGCGATGCTTGCCTGCCGAGACAGCCGTTCAGGGGCGAACCCCCTGCATTCAGAACCACCAATAGGTTCTTGAGTCGTAGTTCGGCGGACAATCGAGTTTTCCCATGTCACAACCTCGATGAGCCGCACGCTTTGCCAAAAGGCGTCATCGCATCCCACCGGCCCTACACCATGATGAATTCGCTATGGGCCAGACCGGAGGCCGCGCAGCTCCGATTGTATCACGATGAACGAAGAGAAGCTAAAGATGGAAGTTTTGTGTCTTGCCGAAGAGGATCCTTGGATAATGCAGGCATCGTTACCCGCAAGTTTGACCTCATATCTTCAGGTATTCCTACGATGGGCTTGAGTTTCTGTCTCATGGACCTCCCTGCTTCCCTCGATGGGTCAAGGAAGGAGGGGCCGGGGCGGGGCGGAGCGGGGGAGACGGGTGTCCTGGGAGCTCCCGCATGAGAACTTCTTGTTGAGGATTAGGTTTATCTGCGGGTCATTTCGTGCACTTTCCGCATAAAATCCAGTATTATTGGCGTAGGTAATCCTGGTCAACGCCTCTTGGTATGTCTTCCGTGGCGGATAGGAAGTCTGCAGCCTTGCTCTACTTCGTCTGAAAGGATTCTTCAATCTTGGCTAAGGAGAGAGCTACTGGTGATTGGGAAGCTTGGGGTCGCAAGCTAGAGTTTTCAGGCCAAAGCAAATGGAAAGAAGCAAATCATCCTGGCCACTGGAGCATGTCATCTGTCTCGGTCACCGCCGCTCTAGTACGCTGAGGCATGGGACAGCAGCTAAATTTAAGCATACGCACCATGCTCCTCCCGTGATGGGGCTTCATGCAACAAGGTTGTATACATGCTTGCAGCTAAGCCCGCGGAGCCTCACAGTGCAGGTGATATTTGACAGGTGCATCGGATGAACCGCCGCGTCTAGTGTAGACGCCGATGTCAGCGGCACACGATCGGTCTTCGCCGGCTTGGCTTGCCGCGTAACCTAGAGAATGCTACTCGAAGAGATTCATGAACCGCCGTGTCTATAGAGATTAGAGATATTGTATATCGTGTATGGGCTCATACTACAGATAGAAAGAAGATAAATACCTCGTTGACTTCCGGTCTAGAGTTGATTTCGGCGAGCACAGCTTCTCTACCTTCGCTCATCACCACATTCTTTTACTGTCTAACTCCAGTCATTCTTGCACAACACTCCTTTACCTACTCGCTCAGTCATTACCTCGTTTACTTCACGCCAAAAACCGAAATCATGAACAAGTTCTTGACCAAAGCGATTATCGCCCTCGGTGCATCTGAGGCAGTGCGCGCAGCTTGCACGAACCCGTCTGTTCGAAAGTCTTGGTAAGTCTACTTCTTAACCAACATGTTGTAGAGATGGAATATGGCTTACAGGAAGGAACCTTTAGGTCCGCCTTGACTGATGGCGAGAAGACTTCGTACATCAGCTCGACGCTCTGCCTGATGGATGCTGCTCAGGCTCCCGCCAAGACCGGCTACGCAGGCTCCACGACTGTCTGGGAGGAGCTCCAAGCTGCCCATGTTTCTCAAGCCCAGTTCGTTCACTCTGTCGTAAGTATGCCCCTCGATCACACTGTGTTCAAACAGTGAAGCCGGTGACTAATATGGAGCTCGTCTTCAGGGGGCGTTCCTGCCGTGGCACCGTTGGTACATGACTGTCCAAGAGACCCTTCTCCGCAATGAGTGCGGCTACATTGGACCAATGCCGTAAGTCATGCTCTACACCAAACAACTTCTACATCTGGTTGCTAATCAAGAGAAGGTACTGGGACGAGCAAGCGGAACAGGCCGAAGGCCCGCTGGAGAGCGCCAGCATTCTGAACGGCAGCGCCACAGCTGGCTTCGGTTCCACCACTCTCGACGAGAACGGCTGCGTCACTGACGGCCCTTACACCAACGTCAGGCTGACGCTGGATACTGAGCTCAACCGCGTGGAGCCCGTGTGCCTGAGCCGCCTCTTTAAGCAGAACCAGTACGAGAAGACGGCCCAGAAGATCATCGACGCTTGCTTGGCCTTGGATAACTACGTGGACTTCAACAACTGCTTGGGCGCCTCCCCTCACACCGGTGGACACTACGCCATTGGCGGCACTGTAGGTGACACCCTTGTTTATGCGTTCACCCGATCCTTGTGCTGATACTGTTTCTCTGTAGATGGATGACCCCTCTCTCTCCCCTGGACACCCGCTGTTCTTCCTCCACCACACCAACCTGGACCGCATCTGGTGGCAGTGGCAGGCTCAGAACGAGTCGCGCTTGACCGACATTGGTGGCAACAACGTCGCTGAGGGATTCTTCTGGTCCAGCGTCCAGCCTTCTTCTCTCGGCGTCAATGCTTTCCTGCCCTACTTCAACGATAACGGCCACACCACCACACTTTGTGGATGGCTGGCATTGCTGAGAACATCACTATCGCCGAGGTCATGGACGTTAACAGCGACGCCATCTGCATCGAGTACCAGTAAGAGGTCGTTGAACATTCAACCCACTTGGCAATAATTCATCCCGAAACCAACTCGGTCCCTCTTGGGTTGGAACTCTGGATTCAGCACGTAGAAAGAAAAGGGGACGGCACATGTATTTAGCCTAGTCTGTACTTCCTAATACCTTTATCATGATCTCGCGTTCGTGCCATTTTCGTGCTATCGCCAAACACTATTAGTGACACGGCGTGATCCTGGATTCAATCTCCAACAGCTCAAGCCCGACACTTTCAACTGTATTTCCTCGTGCTACTATGAACCTCCATCTTCTGCTGCCTTGCGTTAAAATAAACAGCATGTCTATACCGATGGTAATTGAATCTTTTTTGCATGTAAATTAATGCGGCCCATAAAATTGGCTGACGACGATAAACGGTATACAACATCGCATCAAATATAGCTTTCCATATTCTCATCATGAGGTTGAGGATGTGGTAAGGACGCATTGAAATGAGCTCATTACCCTCTAGGTGTTTTCAATCTACCTTTAACAGACGTATATCCGCCCATTCACGCCAACCAAAACAAACAAACCCCAAAAGCAAATTACCCCTATTTTCCTTCTTCCTCGATGGCAGCATCCACAACCTTGGCCGCCAGCGCATTGATACTCGTCCGCGGATCCAGCAGATCAACCATACTGATCTTAGACCCAAGCGCAATATGGAACCAGCTGCGCAACTCCGCTGCAATTAGACTATCAACACCATGTTCAGACACGGCGCGTGCTGCGTTGATTGCCGACTCATCCAACAGCAACATCGTCGCCACCGTGCCCGAGATGCTCGCCGTGACGAACTCCAGCGCCTTCTCGCGCAGTTCGCCCCGTTCCGTCGTCCCGGGTGTCGCCGCCACTGTAACTCCTACGGCTTCGTCAAACTTCCGCCGCGTCTGTGACGTGGCAGACCGGCCGTCCTCGGCATTCCCAGCCGATCCGCCCGCTGTCTTGTCTCGTTTATGGCGCAGGGCATCGTAGAACCCGCGCATGACATGCGACACGCGCCCATCGCTCCACCACCGCGGTGGCGCTGCGCTACGAATTCCCGCTTCCACATCTTGCTGCTCCTTCGCCGCCATATGCGCCGGGTCCATGTATGTCACATATGCAGCGGCAGCCAGGGGGTCGGAGGCCACATCCTCATGAGGCAGGAAGGCCGGCTCCAGCAGGCGGAGGAAGTGGCTCTCGGGTAGAGTAAGGACCTTGTTCCGCGCCATGAGCTCGAGTGTGGTATTGTCGGTGCTGAGGTGGCCGACGTCGTTGACGAGACCAAATTGGGCTGCGGTGGCCGGCAGACCTAGTCGGCGACGATAGCGCGCGAACTGGTCTTGGAAGTTGTTGGAAGCTGTATAGGCGGACTGGGTTGCGAAACTGAGGACGGAGAGGATGGAGGTGGTCATGACGAAGAATTCAAGCGGGAGGGTCTTGGTGGCCTCGTGTAGGTTGCGGGTGCCGAGGACCTTGGCTGCGAGGCCGTCACGCCAGCCATCGAGAGATAGACGCTCAAAGGAGATGTCCTGGTATGATACGGCACAGTGGACGATGCCCTTGAGAGGTCGTTCGGCGCGTGTCTTCTCAACAGCATCCGACACTTGATCCGGCCGGCTGAGGTCACAAGCAAGCGGCCGGATGCGCACTCCGCGTTGGGCCAGGGAGTCGATGAGTGTCTGCGCCTCGGGAACAGCAGCTCCTCGGCGTGAGAGGACTACTATGTCTCGTGCACCGCGGTCCGCCATCCACCGGATGATGGAGCGTCCGAGACCGCTTAGCCCGCCGGTGATGACATAGGATGCTTCAGGGTCGAAGCTGACGCTCGGGTATGCTGGTATCATGCGAACCGGAACCGTGGGGTTCTGGAACGTCACCACCAACTTGCCAGTATGGGTACCCTTGGAAAAGTTAAGTAGGGCCTGATCAAGCTGAGAGATGTCCCAGGGGGCCAGAGGGCGGACAGCGGTGATGCGGCCGGCACGGAGGTGCTCGTCTACGGACCGCATGAGATCACCACCAAGTTCCGGGGCTGTTTCGACGACATGACCAAGATCGAAGGATGAAAAGCTGGCGCCCTCCTGGAATAACTCCAGACCGATGGCGCGCGCGTTGTTGACGTCCAGCCGGCCAATGTCGATTAGGTGGCCGAGGGGTGCCAGCGCTTTCGTTGTTTCGTATAGCCAGTCGCCCTGTGCGGTACTGAGAATGATATCGAAGCCGCGGTTGTCGGTTGCGGATATGGCACGTTCCAGCTCAGCACTATCGCGCGCTTTGAAAACTTGCGAGGGCTTGAGACCGACTGTCTCGACGAGGAAGCGTATCTTGTCGTCTGAACCAGCCATGGCGAAGACATCAGCACCCTTGGCCCGAGCCAGCTGTATCGCCACAAGACCAACACCGCCGGACGCAGACTGTATCAACACCTTATGACCCTGGCGCAGGCGTGTGAGGTGCTCAAACGCGTACACAGCAGTCATGTACACCACAGGAAGGGTAGCGAGATCAGTCAAGTCATCGCCCGAGGCAGCTTTCTGTGCAAGACGCGCCGGCACGCGGGCGTAGTTGCCAAAGTGCCCCTTTCCAAGCCCGTATACCCGGTCGCCAGTGATAAAGCCTGAGTCGGCACCGGCGGCCGTGACAACGCCGGAATACTCGGAGGACAGGTTGTTGCCATCGAAGCGCCCTGTGCAGAGCACTAGATCTTTCCAATTGAGCCCGACGGCAGCTACTTTGACCTCAATCCAGTCGCGCGCCATCGGCTGCCGGCGCAGCTCGGTGTCCGGACGGAAGTAAAATGAGGTGAGGATACCCGGGGTCTCAAAGGCGGCCCGCACCGGACCTTGGCCGTCGAAAGGCAACATCTTGGCGCCGCGGGTGGCCGGTGTGACAAAGACATCAGAATAGCCGTCCAGCTCCGGCTCAGGGGTCAGCCGGCTCACCCAGAGACGGCCGCTGTGCCAGTCAAACTCGCGATCCTCAAAGCTATCGGGGTCAGAGGGCTGCTGGAGCGTTTGCTCGTAGTCTGCGAGAACACGGACGAGGTCTTCTAGATCGTCCTCGTTACTGATATTGAAATTGTCGGCATCCACGTCAACAGAGAAGAAGCGTCCCGTTGGAGCCTCCATGGAGATGGTGCGAAGGAGGCCGCTAACAACGGCTCCATCCGGGCTTCGACCCTGCGTCATGCCTGAGGATGTGAGCCACACCATGGTGGACGTGTGGTGAGCCAGGTGCTTGAAGATGTCCAGACGATTCTGGTCAGCGTCCAGGAGAAGGTTCTTTCCCGTCAAGAACGCAACCACGCGCGCGTTATTGGGTACATATGTTACCGCAATGTCGATTGACATGGTCTTGACCGACAGGCCGCGGCGTTCCAGCGTGGATGATAGGCGATTCAGGAGCGGTGTGACACCCTCATCTCCGTGAAGAAGATGAACGACTTGGGGCCCAGCATTCAACTTCGCAGGAACGGGCTCGATGAGAGTGGATATGATCACCGTCGAGTGAGTCGAGGGGTGAGGATAGTCGTCGAGCACGATCTCGCCCCCTGAGAAGCCGGACGCACGCAACGCGGTATCCCACTCCGCATTACTCAAAAAGGGGCCGTTAGTCCGACCATCAGGAACGGCGTGCCAGAATCCAGCCTGCGCACCGCCAATGAGTCCGACCCAGGCGCTGTTACGGCTTTCGGTGGCCTCAACTAACACCAGCTTGCCACCCGGACGCAGGAGCTTTTGGATGTTCCCCAAGGCCTTGGGTACGGATGAGGCGGTGTGTACGGCTTGGGATGCGATGATGAGGTCGTAGGCTGCCGACTCATAACCTTGCTCTAAAGGATCCTGTTCAATGTCAAGAATGGAGAACTCGATGCTGCCGTGATCAGCAAGCTGAGATCGGGCCTGCTGGAGCGCGGCGTCCGAGATGTCAGTCACCGTGTAGTCCTTGTAGCGCTTGAGACCCTTTGTGCTGCTAAGGACGGCCAATACAACGCGGGCCGTGTCACCCTTTCCACCCTTCAGTTCCAGGATTCGGAGGTTCGGATTGGTGTGGCTGATGAGGTCGAAAAGACTGGTCAGCTGGGGTCGTGCGCCGGTGAGGAACAAGCTCTTATCGTAGAAGTCGGCCAGCAGACCCCCCTCCGCCAGGATTTCATCGCCAGTCCTGCGGCTGTGAAGCATTTCTGCCAGGTTATCGTGAAGACGCCGCAGGGCCTGCCCCTCGATGGTGTCGCCTGCGTTCTGGTACGCATCCTTAAGGGCCTCTTGACGTTGAGCAGATGGCAGGTTCTTTGCCTTGGTGATGGTGTCTGCTTGGCTCCCCTCTACGAGTCTCTTGATCCACGCGATGTAATGGCCAACCGGCGCTGATGTATCCGACACCGCCTTGCTACCAGCGATATGGATTTCATACATATCGACGGCAACTAGAGCTGCCAAGGTCTCCAGGTGGTCGAGCAGCGGCATAAGAGCAGTATTCTCTGGTGGTGGTGGGAGCAATGCGCGAGCCTGACGGTTGCTCAGAGCACGGAAATCGGGCTTATATACCATGCGCGTGAACGGGCTGGAAAAGGCCTTGGCTTGTTCAGTATCGGAAGACCGGTCTTGAAGGGCGTAGCTGGTGCAGCGCAGGTTCTTGACGTTAATCATCAAACCACCAGAAGGACTTTGCAGCTGGAGCTGGATGTACGCTGATCGAAGACCACGGAACTCGCCGTGGGCAATGGCTGTACCCCAGTCACCACCATGAAGGTCCCCTCCGTTTCGGACATGGAGCTCCGAGACGTGAGTTGGTACAAAGGCTGTGGTGGCTCTGTCTGTCTGGCCGCCGTGGCAGGCGACGAGGCCAAGCTGGATCATGGCATCCAGCGAGGCAGGATGGATCGGGTAAGTCGACTCTCCTCCCTTAACGGTGCCAGACGTCGTTTTGAGGCCCAACTTGGCAGACACCAACCCCTTATCAGGAGCAGCGCGCATGTCCGAGAGTGCTTGAAACGCAGGGCCGTATCCGAGGCCGATGGAAGAGAATGTCTTGTACCAAGCACGCGAGTCCACAGCCCGGGACTCATCGGCTGAGCTGATGCTCATCTCACTCGTATTCGCCGCTTCCGCGATGTCAACTCGGACCTGTCCAGTGCAATGTTCCGTCCAATGGTCCGAGTCGCGCGCAACAGAGCTGACGCAGAAACTGACCCACGTCGGCTCGCGTGCCGTCGCCTGGTCGGGGATTTCCAAGCTCAGCATGACCTCGATCCCGTGCTGGTCCTCGGGGATCTTCAGTGCCGTCTTGATGTCCACGTTACGCAGCGAGTGTCCCGCAATGGGCAGGGCATCCGGAGACTCTTCGTGGATCTGCGAGGAAGCCACCATCGCCATGGCCATATACCCGGCGGCCGGAAAGACAACGTCCGGAAGTAGACGGTGGTGTTCGAGCCACAGCAGGTCCTTGAGCCGCAACACGTTCCTGAACTGCGGCCGCAGCTTCGCGTTGCCGGATACCTTGGACCCGATGAGGTCGTGTCGCGGCACGCTGCGGAGGCGGAACTCCTTGCTGGCGCGGCCCTCGTAATAGCTGACGGGTCCGTAGGTGTACTGGTAAGGCGGGAGGTCTTTTGCCATGACGCCGTGGGCCAGTGTTCCTGGCTCGTGGTCGTCGGTTGCGTTGACGGCTACCAGGTCGATCTCGGCGTTCAGACCGAACAGAGACCCGGCGAGCTGTAGCATCGATACACGACTGTCTTCACCGCGTTTCAGGGATCCGACGTGTGGAATTTTCTTGCCGATGCTCTTAGCGATTTGGTCAAGGGGGCTTTTCAGCGCCGGGTGCGGTCCGATCTCTAGCAGCGCCCCAATATCCAGGCCTTCCAGCTCAAGGAGCTTGGTAACGGCCTCGGAGAAACGCACAGGGGACTCGAGATTGGCGCGCCAGTAAGACGAGTCGGCGTCGGCCATCTTGTTTGGCGTTACGGATGACGTCCAAGGTACCGGGGCATATCGATGCTGCTTCTCCCGCAGCTTGAGAGTCTCCAAATGCTTCATGCCGCCCTCCAGCAGGTCTTGATACTGGGAACCCAGCGCAGCCATGTGGTGCGAATGGTACGCATTTCCTCCCGTCTTAAGCAACCGATTGAAAACGTTCTTCTCAGTCAGGCTTGCAGCAAGTTGTTGGACGGCCTCCTGCTCTCCAGAAAGCGTGACGCTGCCCGGCGAGTTAATAGCTGCAATCTTGATATCATGTTCGAGACCCTTCAGATACTCGGCCGCCTCGTCACGACCCACGCCGACAGCGAGCATAGCACCCTTGCTCTTGTTGCGGGAGACAGCTACTCCACGGTAATACGCAATCGTGATGGCCTCGGCCGCTGTTATGTATCCCGCAGCATACGCGGCAGCCATCTCACCGGAAGAGTGGCCGACGACGCCAGAGGGACGAACACCCCATGAAGCGAGCAGGTCCACAAGACCAATCTGGATGGCTGTGCATATGGGCTGCGAGATGCCAGGGGAATTGACCCGGTCGGCATCGCAGCGGCCGGAAAGAATATCAACGAGTGTCCAGGAAGGTGAGCCACCTGGCAAGGAGGTGATGACATGGTCTAGATGTTCAATAGCAACACGGAAGGCGGCATATTCGAACAGCTGGGCACCCATGGCGTGCCACTGTGCTCCCTGGCCAGTGAAGACAAAGCCTAGACGTGGCGCTTCAGATGGATTGGAAGAGAATTTGAGAGCAGTTGCTTGCAGCCCTGCCGAAACATCTTTTTTATCGACGATTCGGAATGTGCGTTGACCGAGCTTGGAGCGCCGGGCGCTGAGGGTGTAAGCGATGTCTGCCAGAGAGTGGCGGTTCGCAACGGAGGATAGGGCGGCGATATTGGCATTCAAGGAAGTCTCGTTGTGAGCCGAGAAGGGGAGCAGAACAAGTTGCCGAGTGTCAGCATCAGCCTTTCTGGTTGTTTTCGGTTTGCTGAGGATAGGAGAATGCAGGGATGGAGTCTCATGACTCCCGTTCCCGACACCGTTCTCCCCCACACCGTTGGTGCCGTTGGTGCCATTTGTACCGTTGTGTTCGTTATGGCCATTGGTGTGAGAGTTACCGTTGCTGGTGCCATTGCTCATTCCGTTCTTGGCCGATCCATTGGTGACGCCGTTTCCATTTGCTACAATTTTGCCCCGGATACCTGGCTTGACATAGCCTGGGTAAACAACGTTGACATGGTCGATGATGCAATGTCCAATAGAACCACCAAAACCGGCAGACGTGACACTCGCCCGACGCAGCTTGCCCTCAGGCCAGGGGATGACGTCGGTAACGACCTTGGCTTTGGCCTTATCGAAGTCGATGCGGGGGTTCAGTGTCTTGACTCCAATACTGGGCGGAATCACACCCTCTTCGAGCGCTAGGACCGCCTTGAAGATACCCGCGAGTGCTGCCGCGCCTTCGGTATGGCCCAGATTGGTTTTGACGGACCCGATCAGCAGCCGGTCCTCCTCAGCGTCCGACCGGCCGGGCCCGAAGACTTTGCCCGCAGCCTCCACCTCGAGAGGATCACCAACACGCGTTCCTGTGCCGTGGCACTCGAGGAATATCGTCTCCGAGGGCGGCAGGTTGCCAGCATTGACGTACGCCTTGCGGATAATTCCCTCCTGCGCGACGCCACTGGGGTGGGTAATGCCGCTTGACCGGCCGTTGGCACCGATGGCACTTCCGCGAACCAAAGCTCGAATTGGGGATCCGTCTCGGATGGCTGTATCCGGCTTCTTGAGATATATGGCTGCGAATCCCTCGCCGCGGGCGTAGCCGTCAGCCGAGGCGTCGAATGCGTGGCTCATGGATGTGCCCGAGAGCGCGCCTAGCTTGTCCATGGCGATCTGCATAGCCGGGTCCATGATCCAGTTTGCCGTTGCCACGATGGCTAAGTCACAGTCGCCATCGCGTATAGCCTGGACGGCGAAATGTAGCGCGTATAGTGCTGATGTGCAGGCGCTGTCAAGTGTGACGCTGTCTTCATGTTAGTAGTCACTCGGGGGTGACACGGAGCGAAAGCTGCGAAACTTACCTAGGGCCGAGGAGATTGAAGATGTAGTTGATACGGTTGCTGAGAATATTGTGGCAGACACCTGTGGTGGCGTGTGGCCTCGCACACTCCCAGTCACGCGTTTGAGCATATGCGTTGTCATAGGAGATGTCCGCAACATAAACGCCCGTACGAGTTCCGTTGACGCTCTCCCAAGTGTCACCGGCACTCTCAAACGCTTCATAGATGACCTCGAGAAGCTTCCGTTGTGACGGATCCATGGTCTCGGCCTCAAGGCCCGAGATACCGAAGAAGGCGGGATCGAAGAGGCGCGGATCATCAGTGACCACGTATCCGCCCTTTGCTGCCGTGGTTCCGGGGCGTTCTGGGTTGGGATGGTAGAATCCCTTGGCTGAAAAGCGAGGCTCCGCCCAGTCCTGGTATCCAGAGCGCTTGTTGATAAGGAATTCCCAGAGCCCGGATGTGTCGCGAATGCCTCCCGCCCAGCGGCAACCTTAAGCATACCATTAGCCCGCGAGTTGAAAAGGTGAGGGGAGGGACTTACCCATGCCCACGATGGCCACCGGCTCTGGTTGATGCGTCTCACTCATGGCGTTACGTGTTGAAAGTCTACCTAGGTAGAGTGACCTTGACTGCTGTTGTATATTTGTCTTCTTGATTGCCAGAAGGCACTCAGATGTCGTTGACTATGTCGAACGTTGACAATGGCCCTCAATTCAGGCGCTATTGTCCCGCTTATTGTTGGGATTGATCTAATGGATCGCGGAGATGTAAGAGTTGGGCACATGAACATTGAAATGACATCCACGACTAATACTTCATAGAACCTGAGGCTCCATGCTTTGCAGGATCTTTTAAAGAGCACCCCGCAGGCGGCACCGGCGGCTAGCGAGATAACAGCTTTGAGCCAACACAAGAGTCCTCGTTGCCGCACAGCGAAGTGTATCGCCGGGGCTTCGACGAATATCGTCAAAGGGACGCACTTCGCCGCAAAGTCACATCACAACTCCTCGTCGGCCGTTCACTCGGCCGGGCGCATGCATCACGAAAGAAAGCGATATAACGCGGGCAGATTCTTAACGAGGCATTGATACGCGCGTTGCTACAAAATGAGCCGTGAAATATCGGCCGTTTGTACAATCTGAGCAACTTATGCCCGAAACTTACATTTTCCGGTTGTTGGTTGGTAATAACTATCGACTGATCAGAAACCAACGCACTGCTACATGCGTAGTGGGGTTTGAGATGGGAAGCGCAGTCGTTTGCATTCTGCCCGCGAAACATCGGCCGACGTTGGGAGCGATGCTGTGGGTTTCGAGCTGCATGCCAACGGCGTCCATGAAACCATGTTGCACAACGGTCCCAGTATTCTTGGGAATCCTACATTACTTTAGGTTTCCGAGGGATAACGAATCTGATGTATCGCAAGCTTCCCTTGACAGCCAGCGCCAACAGGCGGCGCAGCTTACGAGACCCCTCTTGTCCGCTCAAATGATAAAACATTATTTGCGCAAGAAACGGGCACTGCATGGCCATGTGTATTCAAGTGGTGTAATGTAACTTGGCTCTCCGGCTGGGCATTGACTCAGAAATCATCGAAACGGCATGACGCCCGAAGTCACAAGAAGCCCGACCAAGACGGCTTTGGACTTGTCCCAGCCCGCTAGTTTCATACTGCATGCGAAGTTAACGTGTATAAATGTACTATGCTCATTAGTCTTGAGGCATTCATAGAAATAAGTTTTCAAGATCAATATTGGCCTTCCTCATTTTGAAGACAGCTTGCCCTGATTTTATCATGCCATCGCAAAGTAACGGTGCTCATGCTAGCGGACTCCTCGCCGTTGCCGAGGATATTGTCCAACAAACCCAGCGCATCGTCAAGTACTTGAATGCCAACAACCTTGAGCAACCTACTTTGGCAGCAAATGACACCAACCGCCCTGAGACTCTCGACTACGCCAAGCTTCAGGGCGAGCTGAAGCGATCCTTGGAAGACCTCCAGTATCTGGTCGAGGGCCCGAAGCGACACTTCCGCAACCTCGCCTGCCAGGGATACGAGCTCGCTGCAATCTCAGTTGCCCTCGACTTTAACTTCTTCAATATCGTCCCTGCCGAGGGGAAAATCTCACTGGAGGTATTGGCTGAGCGAGCTGGTGTCGATCTCGACAGAACTACCCGCATTGTTCGTCTCCTCGCCACCGAGTCCATCTTCCGGGAGCCAACGCCTGGATATGTCGCCCACAATCCCAGCTCGTACCTTTTGCACAAGGACGAAGAGATTCGTGCAACGCTGCATTACACGTATGCCACCAACATTATGATGAAACGCCTACAAATGCGGTATACTAAATGCTTCGAGCAGACTTGACGAGATGTTCAAAGCGGCCACCGCAACCGCTGACAATGTCAAGGTATCACCCAAGAGCTATGATAGTGCCGTCACCCCGTTCACGACGAGACATGGCCTTCCGATCTTCAACTTCTACGAGAAGGATACCCAGCGTTCCATCCGTTTTGCCAAAGCCATGGCAGGCTGGGCCAAATGTAGAGCCCCTTTTCCTTCTTATCAGTGTTTTGCGCCGCTTCTTTGCTCCCAGACCTGGGGTTGATCTGATCGCAGTGGGATACCGTAGACTAACGCGTAAAAGTGAACCTCAACATCGATGCTCTGAAAGACTCCTTTCCATGGGGTAATCTGAACGGAACCGTCGTCGATGTTGGCGGTGGCAGCGGCAAGGTCTCCATTACGTTAGCAAAGGTAAGAAAGCAACTCTCATATTCTCCCTAATTTTCGGGACAATTTCTTCTCACTCGTCAACACAGAGCTTCCCCAACCTCAAGTTCATTGTCCAAGACTCAGCCGACATGCACGTAGCAGGTCAATCACTCCTTACCGACGACACTCGCGGACGCGTCACCTTCATGCAGCACAGCTTCTTCGAACCGCAGCCCGTTGGTGATGCCGCGGCCTTCATTTTGCGTGCGTGTGCGCTCAACTGGTGTGATGCCCGGGTCGTTGACATGTTCCGCGCCCTCGTCCCGGGTCTCGAGCGCTCCAAGCCTGGCACGCCGTTGCTTATCAACGACATGATCTTGCCAGAGCAGGGCGTGCTTACGCGCGACGTAGAACGTGGCATGCGCCAGATTGATTTAATCATGCTGGTTGGATTTGGTGGTAAGCTGCGTACTGCGGATGAGTTCGAGGCTCTGCTGAAGCAGGCGGATGAGAGATATGAGATCCGTTCTGTCCGTCCCGAAGGGCTGATGGGCTTGGTGGAGGCGCACTTACGCCGCTGAAATCAAACTGTGCTGGAAGCCGAGCATGGAGTAGACGAGCTGTGAAAATAGAGACAAGGGCACTTGTATCGAGCTGAGAAAGCCGCTGCTTCATGCACTCTAAACCACTTTGGATCAAACTGGGCCTAGACAAATCTCATCAGGCATATGAACGGGTAAGGACATTGAGTTCAAAGAGAACAAATATACAATAGAGCACTTTGTGATGAAATCCCTTATCTGTGTGCCCTGGCGATAATCATGTAGAGGACACAGATAGCTCAGTCTTGTGTTTGGAAGGCATCCCCGGGTTCTGCATCCAGCTCCGATGATACTCCGAACATGTAAACAGACTTATAAGACATCTCATGTCGCATTGGGATGGCTGTCACGCCGCTCTGACATAGAGCCAGGCTACAATTCACATCCCAGTCAGTCTCGTTCAGGAAAGTGTCGCGTCGAATACCAACAGCCCCTTGCGTTCATTCAGTCAGGGGTCTGAATTTAAACCTTCGCCGGATGCATACCGTTGTCTCCCATGGCCAACAGCCGTTCTCCCCACCCCACCCCTATGCTTGCTTTGATAAGGCGTGGTAAGATGCACTGCTACCTCCCTTGAATACCACCCCGTTCATCGACGAACCAACGGCCGAGGGACGCATATGGCGACGCGGGCCGGCCCTAGAACCACCTGATGTTTGATTGAAAGAGTCGGGGACGCAAGCCCTTCTTCTCCTCATCCCCTGTCGACCGGCCAAATTCAATCCCGACTTTACAAATCTGATCAAGCTTGTCTGAGATTGCTGAAAGTACCGTAGCGTCGATCAGCCGCGTGTTGACCGTTGACAAGATGGGCATCGGGATAATTCAAGGCCAGTAAGGGCAATTTTGATGAAAGCTTCATCAAAAAGCTTATTAATATCTAGGACTTCAAGACATCCATACCCAAGATGTAGTTGAGAAATTAGGATAAATAGACCTTCAATTCTTTTCTACCACTCTTTACTCATCAACTCACGACATCGTACTTCATTTCTTCACGTTTCTTTCATCTGGTAGTCACGATTCACACTTCATCCGTCAAAACAATTCAATGGCGGTGATTGACGAAGGGAAGGACAGCTCGGGCGACACCAGCCTGGGTGACATCACCACCTCCAAGGAAGGCTCAACGAGCCCGGCAGAAAACAGCTCAAAAGATGAAGAGAAGCAATCACAACAAGCGCCAGACAGCTCCGAGACCATCTTGCAACCGGAGGCTCCTCCGCGTGACATCAACGGTTGGAAATGGTATCTTACCATCATTTCAATCTTGCTTTCTACCTTCATCTACGCTCTAGACAACACCGTGGTTGCCGACCTACAGCCAGTCATCATATTGGAGTTCGGCAACATTCAGAAACTCTCATGGCTCAGCGTCGCCTTTCTTCTCACCGCAACTGCCACCAATTTGGCTTGGGGCCGTCTGTACAGCCAATTCAACCCCAAGTGGCTCTACATCTTCCACGTTGTTCTCTTTGAGGTCGGCTCTGTCATATGCGGCGCTGCGCCGACCATGGATGTCATGATTCTGGGCCGTGCCATCGCTGGAGCGGGCGGTTCGGGATTGTATGTCGGCTGCATGACGCTCATTTCTACCACCACCACCATGGCTGAGCGCCCGCTGTATGTCTCCAGCACCGGTCTTACATGGGGTCTCGGCATCGTTCTCGGCCCCGTCATCGGCGGCGCCTTCAGCGAATCTTCAGTGGGTTGGCGCTGGGCCTTCTACATCAACCTTTTCATCGGCGCCGTATGCGCACCCTTCTACATCTTCTTGATCCCGAGTAAAGACCCTCGCCCCGGCGCATCGCTCCGCTCTCGTTTCGCCGAGGTGGACTATGCCGGTTTCACTCTCCAAGCCGGAGCGCTCACCGCCTTGATTCTGGCAGTCAACTTGGGTGGTGTTGTGTACCCGTGGGACTCTGGCCGCATCATTGCGTTGTTTGTTGTTACCGGGGTCCTCTTCATCATCCTCGGCGTACAGCAAGTCTTCAACATCTTCACCACACCCGACCGTCGCACCATACCCATCCAGTTCTTCCGCTCTCGTTCTGTCCTCATCCTGTTTGTAGTCTGCGCGACCGGGGGCGCAGGCTCGTTCGTGCCCATCTACATGGTCCCCATTTTCTTCCAGTTCACCCGCAACGATGGCCCATTGGATGCAGGAGTCCGCCTACTTCCCTTCATTGTCGTAATGGTAGTTATTGTCTTTAGCAACGGCGCTCTGATGCCAAAGCTGGGATATTATATGCCATGGTACCTGGTGGGCGGCCTTCTCGTTGTAGTGGGAGGCGTGCTCATGTACACAGTGGAGCAAGATACGCCCACAAGCCGCGTGTATGGTTACGCGGTGATCATCGGCGCTGGAGTCGGCATGTTTCTACAAGCTTCCTTCTCCGTCGTCCAAACGGTTGTGAAGCCGATTGATATCCCTCCAGCCATCGGCTTCATCACTCTTGCCCAATTTGTGGGAATTACCCTCTCCTTGGCCATCGCCAATGCCATCCTCCTCAACTCTAGCCAAGACAAGATTGAACAGATCTTGCCCAACACACCCTCAGCTGATATTCAAGCTGCAATCCTGGGTGCCCGCTCAAGCCTTGTGCGTGGTCTCTCTGCAGAGCTCAGGACCCGGGTTCTCGATGCTATTGTCAAAGCCATAGATCAGACATACACGCTGGTCATTGCCGCCGGAGGGCTCACCGCTATTCTGAGTCTCGTCATGCGGCGTGAGAGGCTCTTTGGTGCTAGCACTGGCATCGCTGCCGCCTGAGAGGTGTTCGTCTACATTGTCTTCATCGAGGAGACGACTCGAGACTTTGCTTTTTCAGGCTGCCTCTCCTTTCTCGAGATCCCTTAGTTATCGAGGAAGGTGGGCATTTGTCATCGCCAATTCTTCCTTTTGGCCCAGCAACCCAGCTCAGTACAGACATGGATCATGACAAACGTGGTCTCTGCAAGAAGCGACATGACCGGCCCTCACCGTCGAAGGGATACAGAGACCTTCATTGTACCATTAGTCTAGACCATAGTTAGATAATTCATCAGACCATTGACTTAAAGGATATGACTTCTTGCCCCTCGAATTCCTTTCGAAAGCCTTGTGACATCGCTCACCGTACCGCGCTGAGCTCTACTCGTAACGTAGATCAAGGCCTTTTCGAGACGCGTGTCGATTTTGACAAAGATTGCTTCGGAGCATATTTCGCGAAATACTCTACACTCGCTGACCGCGACCTCGTCGCCGGGGAGCACGTCATGGGATGGGTGGAGACTGGACGTCAAATCAGATTTCACGCTTGGATTCCTAGGATAATACTCCCAAATACAGCCTTCCAGGGCTCGCACTGAAAGTAAATGTATCCTGGTCGATACAACATCTTTGCGACCTCTTGCCCTCAGGCAGATTAGAGTCATCATGGCTGCAGGAAGACCCGTGGCAATGCAGATTCTCTAGACCACTTGCAAAACTTTACGCGGCGTACGGAGTCTAAATAATGGGTCGTGTCAGACGACTTTACTGGCAGCTTTTGCTTCAAAGGGAAAGAAGAAATGTTATAACCCTGGATCGAGGCAAGGATTTGATCCATCCCATCGGTTTCCGACCAATTAGTAATTGAGCAATCTCCACGCGGTAAGAACTTGGGATCTCTGTTGACTATGTGCATATGCATAATGTCGCGTAGTAGGGGTTGTAGAAATAGGTAAAAATGGGTTAATCTCTTAGAAACAGGGATGTGAGGTAAAGGCGTATTAAATATATGTGTGCTATATGAAGCTATAAAGCTATAAGTAGCTAAGTAGCTACGATATACCCCCTTAGCTTTACGTCTAAGACGTGAAGCTATAAAATAAAGCTATATATAAATAAAAAAAGAGGTTTATTTACTTCGCTCTCTAATAGATAGTATATTAATATTGCTCTATTATAGTCTCTACTAAGGGTAGTCTCTATAGGTTAGCTTTACTTCTACCTCTATCTTCTACTAAGTTAGCGCTATTCTACCTTAGTCTCTACTAAAGGTAGTCTCTAAGGATTAATATTACTTAAGCCTTATTATATAAAACGTTAGTACTATACTGCTCTATTATAGTCTCTACTAAAAGTAATCTCTATAGATTAACGTCGCTTTATATAATTATATCTAAAAGTAACTATAGTAATACTTATAATAGATATAGTATTACTAGTACCTCTATAATCTATCTTTTACTTTAGAAATAGTTTTAGAGTTAGCTTTATTTTAGTTTTAAGAGTATTTTTAGAATAGTCTTTTTCTTACTAGTAGTAAAGTAAACCTTATACTTAACTTATTTACTTTATAACGCTATCTCTAAGTAGCTATACTTTATAGCTAACTACTAATACTCTCTACTATATAGGTACTTTTAGAAATTACTATCTCTATAGCTTCTACTTAAAGTAGGGTTACTTTACGTAAAGTTTTCTAAAGTTATAGAGAAAGGAGGTTTTAAGTAGCCTCTAAACATAATATAGATCTTATACTAGCTTTCTTAACTTATATACTAGTTAATAAAAGTAGTAAAGATTGCTTTATACTTAATAACGCTATATATAGGTTTACTAGTCTCTTCTACTATAATAAGTTTAATAAGGCTTTATTTAGCTTAAGATAAGGTGAGGTGTTTACTTACTACTTCTAAAAAGGTATATGTTACAACCTATAAACAAGGATAACAGCTGAACGACCTACTTAGGCGTTAAGCGGCTGTAACAGGATATTTATACTACAGGAACATAGGAATAATAGGGACTCACTCAGAATTAGAAGAACTATAGTATAAGTTATATAACGATAAAATAGTAATTATTTAGGATTAATACGATCTAATATAACTTAGGGGCTAAGCGATTATTCTAGATTAGATTAATCTAGCTTAACTTAAGGTATAAAGGAATATATTTAAGACTAGACTTATATATAGTATAACCTAAGCCTAGTTTATAGTTAAGATTCCTATAGCTCTTTAGTAATTAACTTTATATTTATCTTTAGATACTTTTAGCTTACCTTTACTATAAATACTTATTAAGTCTAAGATTAATTACCTTAGCCTCTAACTACTAATCTATAATATAAGTTTATAACCTATAACCTAAACTTATAATATAACAATCTATTTATTAACGTTAATCCCTAACTTCTATTAGAAGACCCTACTATTAAACAGCTAACTATAACACTTTAATTACTCCTATTTAGTAAGTTAACTATTAATACCTACTAAATAGCAAAGATAAGATATCCTCTTATACTTCTACTAAATCCCCTACCTTAAGATCCTTATCTTCTTCGTATAACTAGCCCTAGAACCTAGCGTAGGAACTTACTAATACTAAGGATTATAATATGCTAGACCTTAAGTATAACTCTAAAGGAGAAGGATCCTTCACTAAAGAAAGATATAAGAAACTCTACTATATTATATAGAAATAAGAAGCTAAGTCTAAGGAAATATAAACTTTTATTAATAAAAGTAAGTAAGCTATAAATAGCCTCAATAAATAGCTTTAGAACGCTAGGTAAGCCTATAAAAAGCTTAAGAAAGATATTAAGGGTGACGCTAATCTTAAGGAAATTTAGGAACTCCAGGGAGAACTTAATACCTTACAAACTGCTACTAACATCATCTTAACCCCTATAGGAGGACGATAGAAACTTAAGCTTAGCGCACCTATTACCTATAATAAAACCCTTAGAACCCTTAAAGGATTCTTAATCTAAGTTAAGAACTACTAGAACTTTCACTATAGAGATTTTACTAATAAAACTAAGAAAGTAGTATATATAGCTACCTATCTCTAAGGAAAAGCCTTCTAATAGTTTAAACTAATCTAAGAAGAGTACTTTAAGTTTGAAACCCTCAACAAATATACTATAGAAACCTACAATATCTATGCTAATTTCTAGGAATTTAAAGACGCATTCTATTTACTCTTCTAAGACCCTAATAAGAAATAATAAGCTAAGAGAGACCTCTTGCAACTTTAACAAACTAAGTCTACTAAAAACTATTCTGCTAACTTCAGACAACTTAGCGTTTAACTTAACCTCACTAAAGAAACTGAGATCTTTATATTCTACTAAAGACTTAAGGATAAAGTTAAGGATAAAATCATTAAGGTTAATTAACCTAATAACTTCCTCTAGTACGCTAAACTCACTATTAAGATTAATAACTAACTCTTTAAACGACAAAAGGAACGTAACAATAAATAATAAAACCTAAACTCTAGACGTAAGTATTAATAGTAACCTTAGCAGAAGTTTAACAATCAGCAGAACAACAATAGACCTTATAATAATTAGAATAACAATTAACAGAGTATTACTTATAGATAATATAGTAGACCTATAGATCTCAGCTTAGCTACTAAAAATAATAGTAAGAAACCTTAGAACCCTAAGTACTATAACTATAAAAGAATAAGATGTATCGCTAAGGATTATAGATAACCTAAGAAACTTAACTAGAAGCTAATACCTAAATAAACTAAGTAGATTAGTATAGCAGCTAAAACCCCTTATACATCCCTCTCATAGACTAAATACTACAACAATAAATATCTAACATACCTTAGCAATAAAGAGATAACAGGATATTAGCTAACTAGTAAGACCCTAGTAATAGCCTACTAAACTAACAGCAAAATAGTTAGGAAGACCACTAAACAACTTAATAAGATGCTTTAAGTATAACGATTAGAACCTACTAACTTACTATCACTATAGATTATTAACATATAAGGATAAATCTCCTATAACACCTTAAACTATTCTATAAGGGAATAAGAACTAGAGGCTAACAACAAATAGAGACTTATACACCTATAAAGAGCTAAAACTATATACTTAGCATAAATCTAGCAAGAACTTTACAACCCTCTATAGCAAAGACAGCTTAATACTATAATATCATATATAGAACGATATAAGCATGCATGCAGAAACCCTACTAGAATCAAGTAAATCAACTAAGAACTTAAAGAATAGGTTAAGAAAGAATCTAACAAAAAACCTAAATACTAATATAATCCCCTAGAAGAATAGTAACTACTTAGCCTAACTAGCAATTAGAATTTTAGTAAACCTAAATCTAGTTTTAACTTAGATAGGATCCTCTATAATTCTAACTCTCCTACTAACATCACTAATTAAAACGTATAACACTATAATAGATTAATCCTAGGAATAAATAATACTAGTTCTAGAGAAGAACTTAATAACGAGGAAGAAACTTAACAGCTTATCTAATATTAGATAATCAACATAAGCTATAACAACTAGCAATAATACTTCTATAGAACACCTACTAATATGAGAAACTAAGACTACACCTTAAAACTTTATATAGAAGATTATCCTATACTTAAGTATAGTTACTATAACTACTAAAATCTCTTCTAGCTATAATATTTCTTTAATAAATATAAAGAATACCTTAGAGATAAGCATAAATATTAGTTCTACCTTAGAAGATATAATAAGAACCTTATTTAGAACATCTACACTTAGTTAATTATAGTAGGATAGACTATAACTATATTTAACAACAACCTAGTAACCTTCAGCCTAAGCTTATAATTCCCTATAAGATTGTTACGACCCGTAAACAAGGATAACAGCTGAACGACCCACTTGGGCGTCGGGCGGCTAGGACAGGACATTTGTACTGCAGGATCACGGGAACAGCAGGGACTCA